>MU155221.1:0-124929 GCA_015484465.1 Pholiota conissans
TGTCCCATGTCCCAATGGATATGGCCATGATTAACATTTCGTCCACCTTGTCCCATGTCCCACCCCTGGCCGAACAATTCGAAATGGTACAGTAGGTGTCCCGGGAACGCATAATGTAGACGGCAGTAATATTAATCTTGCCAGGGCAGATGACAATCGGAGATTCATTTTTTGTCAGTGATTTAAACCCAGATTATTTCGAAAGTACTTTTCATGTCCACAAGCTCTTGCTCCATATTTGCTATCGCAGCATGATTCTTGATCATAACCTTGTGAAGATCTACCACGAAAGTGTTATAATTACGGTGTTCTAACCACGTCTCTCGTTATAGAGCCAATTTATCGTCTGTCAACGTCCAGATTTCGGAATCGTAAACTGTTCCGAAACAATTGAATATTCATGATCGAGTTCACTTCTCAATAGCCGGGGTCTACATGTATTCAATTCTTCTGTTATCTGCACAGCTCAGCGCTCAATGGTGTGTAGCCGTCGTTCGCTCAATGTCCTTTCTTGGGGGTTGGGGGCTATTCGTGATTGGCGGCTGTCGTAATCGAGCGCACTGGTTCGCCAAATGCGTTCCATTGCCACCTTCAGTCCGCACAATGGCATATCAGCTGGCTGGGAGAGTTTTCATATTGGCAGGCACTCACGGACAGGCTTAAAGCTCGGCGCTCCGATGAGACGTCACCAGCAACTGTTCATCTCTCCCCTCTTCCACATCGCTCGTGGCTGGCGAGAAACCAACATGTTCTCCTTCAATGAGCGGTTGGGACTTTTCTTGACGCTTGAGGCATCTTGGTATGTTCTCGTTTCTGTCTAAGCGTTGATTCCGCTGAATTGAATTAGTTTATCGCTCGCATGTGTATTGTTCATCCTTGGGTTCGTGGTGGTAAGCATCTCTTCATATCCGGCCGATGGTGAACATGATGCGCTGCTCACTTATTCTCCAGTACAAGCGATTGAGGCGAACAGTTGTGAGCTGGGGAAAACAGACTGCGCGAAGACCTGACGCCAGCGATTCGAGCCTGTTTTTAAATTTGATGTTTGCGGATCTCATACAAGCACTTGGTGCGCAGCAAAGCTCGGTTATATGCCCATGTGTTCCAAATGCTAAACGATATTATTCCACAGGAAACATGCCTAGCTTCAAATGGATGATAGACGCGGTATGTATCTTGTTATTCATCCATCAGGGCTCAACCTCATTAGATGAGATGCACGATAGCAAATTACTGAGGGCCAACTTTGCACAGCGCAAGCTGCTATAAAGCAGGTTGGTATCGTGGGCGTAGCAATGACGTGAGTTGCTCGATTTTTTTTAATCGCACAAAGCGAAGCTGACATTTTCGCAGTTCTTTGGTGTGTAGCCCCAGCGTTTTTAATAATAAATCCTAATCAGACGTGTCCAACTTGATGGTTAGGCAATTTCAGTCCATACTTTTTCAGTTCTGGTTCTACGCTGGAACGCGCCTCGATATGTGACAAGGATCATGGTGATTGGCGTTTGGGTCTTCGCTGCCATCGTCATTGGGACACCCAATATAGTTCATGCTCATAAGCGATATTATGGTGATACAGGATATTGTGAGTTGCATTGCACCATGCTCCAAATATTTTCCCGTACTGAATTGATTCAGGGTGTTGGATCCTTGTTGAATTCAAAGCCGAAGAGATTGTCACTGAATATCTATGGGTGTGGGTGGCTGGCATTATGAATGCCATCCTCTACACCATAATGTTTGTTGTCATGCGTGGTTGGTTCATCATTGACAATGGAATTCACTGGCACAAGAACTATACCCCATCCTATCCGAATGTTGTCGAGGTTGAAACTGAAGAAGAGACACAAACTAAAGCAATAGCAAACCTCATGTTATTGTGAGTTACCTTTCCTTCTGGTTTTCTACTATGTATCATTCTGACATTTCTTTTTTCCATTTTAGCTACCCTGCTGTGTACATCTTCTGCTGTCTCCCAAACAGCATATCCCGGTGGCGATTCTTCAATGGCATTCCGACACCGGACAGAGTCACTTTTCTCGGCAGCATCCTCTTTGCTCTTTCCGGCACCTTCAATGTCTCCCTCTTCTTCCTCACCCGCCCAGAACTTGTCATCGGCCCAAAATCTGATCGTATCATAGAAGATGAGCATGCCCCTTTCCATCATCGCTGGAGCTCTTCTGGTGGCGCGCACAAGCTAGGCCATCTCCCCGAGCGCCAATATACTGATGCTCCACCTGCGAAGGACAGGTGGAATAGTCCTGAGTTTGATCCCAAGACGCTGACATCCGCCGTTCTTCACACATCCCCTCAGGGTATGACCCTGCAGCTCCCTCCTCGCGAGGGACGTCAGCACTCTAAAGCAGGATCTTCGCTGATAGAAGAGGAGGATTACGGACATCTTCCGGCTTAGGTTGATAGCCATTTGTTAATTTGAGAGATTTTGTATATCCTTATTATTTGGACTTCTGATGTATAGATACTATGTATTTATATGGTGTGAACTAATCAACAGTTTGTCACTATACTATTTGAGAGTAGATAAAATCAGAATCAGAACTGGCTTGTGAGGTCAACGATACGGTCTGTTGTGGCGCCCAACGTGTTCTTACATCTTTATATCATAACGGGCAGCTTGAATTATACTTTAATTGATAAATCATAACGACGTCGCAACGATGAGTTATTTTTTTCCACCATGTTTTTTACCATGAGAAATCAATGTGGGGAAATAATTCAGCGATCCTTATTGTAAAGAGCGCTCGCATAGAATTCAAGATATCTTCAGTATACAACATAAGTTGACTCTGATCTCCTTTCTATGCACATGGATTTTTTCGAAACCTCGAAAGAAGTTCCGGAGCTCTGGGTTTATGATAGTGCGATTCGCGTGGCGCCGGACACTTGAGGTTAGTATTCATATCTTGTAGACGTTGATGAGGTGAGGATAGACAGGCAAGTACGCGCCCAGGTTCTTTGAGAAGGCCGTCTTTCGTCTGTCATGACTAGAAATGAGTGATATCAGTAATTTCCGAAACTTCCAAGAGATGGAGCTTAAAAAATCAAAGCGTTAGCGTGCGCCACGGCTGTCCAGGACAAATCCTTCCACCTTTCCAAGCTTGGATTGGCTTGCTATTTATATTCCAAAAGTAGAGGGACATATGGACCTCGAGGGTTCGGCTGTTAGCATCACGTCCCTATATTTAGACGCGATATTATCGCCCTTGTCGAATCAGAAGGACGAAAGGAACGGTCCTAAAGAAACGGGCATTCAATACGGATTATTCCCTGGTCCAAAGCCCTCTACATAGGGCTTTGCAGTGTTTGGTTTTCCATTAGGGTCCGGCGAGAGAACTCGGCGATAAACAATTGAAAGCATCGACCAAAAGCAAACTGCAGCATTTACTTCATCATCGATGATATCATTTCACCAACATTCGCGTGGCGGTCTGACGTATCGAAAAATTCCACGGTGAGCGCAGGGAGGGTGCCACAGAAGTCAGGTACATATAGATAGGGTTTGAGAACATCTTATGTTCCTGTCAGACCTCTAGTCGGCGTCGGTGAGACAGACATGAAGCATTTGCGCGCCACAATCGCCGCCGTACGTTTCGGTGAGAACACTAGACGAGATGGCCGTGGTAAACCATACACGCCATAACAAGCAACTAAGATAGATGCACAGAAAATAGTTTGATAAATCGTAAATCCAGCCAAAGCAGAGCAGAATCAGACTTCAGATGTTCTCCAGAATCAGCGACGTGAGAAAGGCGAACATTGTTTCGGACATGAAAGTGAACTTCTGCTGTAACTGAGTTAATGGACGTTCAACTCAGCTGGTAGAAGACGTACCTGAAACAACAAAGCGTGGAAAATTATGGCGATCTCGGTACGTGAGCAGCGCCAAAAATCATGTCGTGCACTTCATCGATATCGATATCATTAGGAGGTTTCCTTTCATCAGCAGATGACCTTTTTGCGGCAGATAACACCTGGTAAATTTAACAGAAATAAAGTTGGTCACGTCTTCACTCGATCGAGGTCGACAGATTTACAACATCCACAAGTCACATGAAGAACAACAGATCAGGTCAATGACCATGATCGAAAGCAACAAATAATTAAGGTTATACAGCAGCTATGAACTATAGAGAACCGATGAGTTATCTAATTTAAGAACCGAGAAATTAAAGCGTACCAGCACAGGTGCTCATTGGGGTAATCGGCGTCTCCTCTTGCTGTCGTACAGTATTTACTTCATCTCGACGTCCTCGTCACTGTCCTCGTCCTTCTCATTGCCTTGAAGACCGGCTTTGGCAAGGGCCTCTTTGGAGGTGTAGTCGACTTTGACACCACGAGTACGGCGGCCACCAATAATGGCGCTTGGATCAATCTCTTCGAATTCTTCCTCCTCCTCGTCCTATGGGATCGGGTATAAGAAATCAGACTGTTTTAACATACATAAGTCAAGAAAGTGGGCAAAAGACACGAAAGTCGCGTCGAGAAGAGGCATAGGAAGCAAAAGAAGCAAACAAACGCGTCACTCACGTCGTCTTCCTCGTCAGTTCCCATCTCGTCATCTTCCTCCTCCTCTTCTTCTTCCTCTTCTTCCATGCTTGTATCAACGGCTTTGCCTTTGCCTTTTCCTGATGGAGATGTCACGGTGTTGTTTGTGTTGTTTTCGCCGGCAGTGGCGGAGTTGCTGACAACAAAGACGCGTAAGCAGGGATCCGCAGCATATACGTGCCAATTAGAGAGACATACACATTTTGGGAGGGGTCTGTGACATTGGAAGACATAGTTTTAGGGATGCTGGGGACGCGACGGTGGTGGTAAGGATGAAAGATGAATGTGATGCTCTTGTTCGAACTCAGCTGTGTATTGATGTCACGTTGTCCCTATTGATATGATCATGTGACACGCAAGCAATGAATTCAATTGACTCATCTTACAATTTACAATTTTTTCTTCTTCCCTTCAGAAACAAAGCCGCGTCTTCAAAGCTTCAGCGCCGTAAAGGCCTCAAAGCTTGCTGAACTTGCTATCAATAAGCCCATGCTGATAAATCTTATTTTGCGGTGTATCCGAAACGGTCCGGCCTACTACATGAGCCGACGTGTCGGGTTTAGCGAGAATGCTCAAACTTACATGAAGAATTGAGAGGGAAGTTGCCTGGATTTTGCTGTTCTGCAGTGCTATTCGTGTCTAGACATGGAACCGCTCTCATGGACACAATTTATTGAGCCATGCTGCACAGCTGCTAGATGCTGCCACGCTGCATATAGATAGATATGGTTTCCCATCACCGGTCCCATCATCATCTGCGGTGTTTTGATATGAGATGTTACCTCGTCATCTGCACCGATGGATCTCATGGGTTCGGCATGAATTTCCTAGCCTCCGGTCGTGATGCACTTTTCTTTAATCCTCACCATTAGGACTCGGAGGCAGCGGGGACTCTTCATTCCTTGACGCTACCATGAAGGCTTTGCGCGCCATTCGCTCTGAGGCACTCTCAGATTCCGGCTCCTCGTCTCAGCCTTCCACGTCTGCGATGAGTCGAATGTCTTTTCTACCTTCGGTCAAGATTCCCCTTTTCCGTCGCTCCGACAACGATGCACCCCCTTCGCACATGAAAGACCCACTCCTGACCGTGAAACTATCCTCGCTCTCCTTTCTCGACTCTTCAGTTTTCGAAATCACTTCCCAAACGACACTATATACCATCACCACGACCGGAACGTCCACAACGGTATCGAGAAACGACCCGCGGCGAGGGCCCGTCAAGGTCACAGTGCTGAAATGGCCAAGAGTCCTTCCTTCAAAACCGACAGGAAAAGACGCTACGGAGTGTGTTTTGGTGCAGATGAGGAGTTCGAGGTGGGATCTAGCTGATAAACTGCTCAAGCCAGCTGCAAAGTACGTTAATAACACTGATATACATCGTATCCTCGAAAATCATCCATTTTTATAGCTCGATATGGAAATTCAACGTCCCGAATTACTCGCAATCAATGAAGTGGAAGCAACATGGTAGCACGTATTGGGTGAGTAATGTGTTTATTCTCTTTTGCGCCGTTATTCAACCTGTTCAGTGCACAACCGCCTCCGTGAAAGGCCCTATAGCCATAATGGACAGGGGGAATCACACGGAACCCACCAAGATAACAGTTTTCGAGACCCTTCACGACAAATACGACCCAAAAGCGTTGAGTGCCATGCATGGCGTATCCGTGATTCTACTAGACTATCTTCTAGTCACCGCTCTACTACTCGTAACGGACCTGCAAGAGTGGATGCTCGTCAAGAAATTCGAAGATGAACCGAATTTGGCGCCATCATCGACAAGCGTGCAAGCTACGAGCTCTGCACCCGATCTCCCTTCAACAAGTGAATCCAAATTGCGAAAGATATTCTATGGAGAACCCATCTTTCCGAAGCTGTCGGCGACAGAGTCGAGATCGAAGCATTCCTCATCATCTACGGGTCCAATGACACCTGTTCTACCACAGACGCCCACAACACCAAATTTCGGCACTCTCACAATGACTTATGCAGAGTCATGCTTCACGTCCTCACGCCCCTCAAGCCCTAGACCAGGTTTGCCCTCAATAGCAGGCTCAGACTCCAACGAATACGAAGCATTCTCCCTCTCGGAAATGCGCTCTAACAGCCCACTTCCAGAGTCGGTACATTTCAACTCGCGCCCTCCCTCACACAACTACTTCGATCCTTCATTCTACGGTTCGCAAGATCAACCTCCCGTTCCACCTATACCCCTCAAATACGCTAAATCGTTCAACGAACGCGGAGCCCATTCACAACCGGCTACTCCATTTGCGCTCTCGAGAGAGCTTACGCATAGTCCGGTTAGTGAGGGCTTTCCAAGGACGACACTACCACCGTCGCTCGAGGAGACATCCGATTCGAGGGGCGGCTTATTCAATTCTTCACAATCTCACCCCACAACGCGCGCAGAGCGTTCGAACAGCGTACGCTCCTCCATGTCTAATGTCAGCCAGGCTACGTCCTCCGGGAGACGGCCACTGCCACGACCTCCAACGGCGCCCGCCGCCGTAAGCGCCCCGACCGCACGGCGCGTCCAAAGCTCAAGCCAGCTGCGGAGTGATGCGGGCTCGTTATTGTCGCCGATGCAACAAGGCACCCTACGCGCGCCTACCGCGCGGGTCCAGCGCTCGCTCCCACCCACACCGAGCATCAGCCCCTTGCGCGTCCAGTACTCGCCCAACTCCCCTCCATCCACATCCTCAACCTCGACACCCGCACCGCCTGAACCTGACGCGCATCTGCGCATATATCCCGCGTCGCCGACGCTGCTCTCGCCGGACAGCCCACCGGAAGCGCACAGCCGCGCGCCGCCTATCACAAAGGCGTCGCAGGAGGACCTGCGGGACTGGGTGCATTCTCTGACGAATCCGCGACGCGATCTTCCCCCTGATCCGCTTCCGAGTTCGTCGATTTACGACGTGCCACCGCCAGCGTATGAGACGATCAATTTCTCGCGGAAGACGAAACAGGACGGATCGTCAAGACACAGGACAGAGCCGTCGTCGTAGCCCGAGGTGTGAAGCTTTGGGCCTGGGCGTGTAGTTTGTAGCTTCAAGCTTGACGCTTGAATGAAGGCTGTCATCGCTTTTCTTCGATTGGTGGGTTTGGGTTTTTGCGGGCTATTGTTATCGTTTCATGTTTTCGACTTCCTCCGGATCAAACGACCTACGTGCATTTCTCCTTCCCGACGCTGTACATGCCGACGAGGCTCCCTGGTGTATCCCCGTTTTATTTTTCTTTGGAAACATTTATTTCATTTCTACAGCATTATATCCACTCCTTCTAAATGACTTTTAACTGCAATTTCTTTGTTTCTTTGTGTTCTCCTACTGCATCTTTGTTCATCATTCTTTCAGGTACATTCATACCCTTTCATACCCTCTCATCATATCCACTTTTTCCGCATAACCATCCATGTGCTACCTTTGTAACTGTACTATGGACTTACTCTACTATCATGTACAGGTGACAACTAACAACTATATCATTGAAGGAGAAGATATGTCTTCAAACATCGAGAGATAAACGTCCTCCGAGTGTCGTCTGACACCATTGGTGAGCACATAACGGGCCGATTGTAGCCTATTAGTTCCCCGAGAAATCCCCACCTCCTCTGTAATATTGACGTTACTCCTGTTCGTCGTTAGTTTCTTCCTTACCATCAAGTCGAATCGACTGACAAGCCCAAGCTTTCCTGTCTCGCTTCAGCCGTCTTGAAACTCCCAACCTCCTGCGATAAGATGTCAGGATCTGATCCAATCGGCGACGAAGGCCTCACAGAGTCTGGAGCCGCTTTCATTGTCGTGATGGTTCGCTGAATCGTTCATCTTTGACCCATGTGCAACTCTGTTCGCTTATAATTCTGCATCCTTGATACAGGGGGTGTCGGGCACCGGAAAGTCGACGCTGGGAACCGAGCTCGCCCGCGCGCTGAAGATGCCGTACGTCGAGGGGGACGACCTTCACCCGCAGGCGAATGTCGACAAGATGGCGGCTGGTACGCCGCTCGATGATGCAGATCGCGAGCCCTGGCTTGAGCTTATCAGGACGACGGCGGAAAAGAAAGTCGTCGAGGAGCAGGCAGCGTACTACGCCGGCAAGAGAGCCCACCACAGCGCGCCTAGGTGCCATGGCGTCGTGATCACTTGTTCGGCGCTCAAGAAATATTATCGCGACATCCTGCGCGGTATTCTGAAGCCTGCGTCCAAGGACGCGCAAACGCTGCCCAGTCATTTAGAGGCGCCGAGTCCGGTGGCGCTGCCCACGTATTTTGTTTTTATTGATGGCTCGAGAGAGCTCTTGATGGAGCGCATGAAGAAGAGGACGGGACATTTTATGAAGGCGAGCATGCTCGATAGCCAGCTGAGTACGCTCGAAAGTCCAGTGGGCGAGGATGGCGTCGTAGTGGTTTCGATACAGGATTTAACACACTCGACCCGCGATCAGATTAAGATGGCCATGGAAGGACTTGTTCAGGTGGCTTACCCGCAATTCAGTACCTATGTCAAGAAACTTATAGAGGAGGAAGAAGGAAGAGATGGTGGCCATTGAATACCTTCATCAATATTATAGAAGTGTTGGGACTCCACTAGTTTATTGGATTTAATTTTGCCTTCGCAAAACCTTCCTTGAGACAGATATGTCAAAAAAAACTCAGGTTACTCCTAATTAGTACCAGAAAGCCTGGTTATTTTGTTGAAAGTCCCAAAATTTATCAGCGCCCGCCTATTGGATAAATGCAGGTTGCGCTCGTTGTACTTGCTCAGGTTGGGTAGCATCGGGAATTGCCGAAATACGACGCGTGTGCTTTCAGAGCGACGCGTCAGTTCTGTATCATCAACCTCTACTTCATCCCTTTTTCATTCATCATGGTGCGTCAACTGCCTGGAAAGCTCTCGATTTTGTCTGACTTATATTTTTCAGGCCAGACGTTACGATAGTGAGCCTGTAATTGATGGTTTGGGAGGGACATACTCACTGAACGAGCTTTGATCAGGTCGCACAACGATCTTCTCTCCCGAGGGTAAGCGTCGTCTCCTTGATAGCTTGCACTTCGTCTGATAACTCTATTATTTCTGTAGGCCGTCTCTACCAAAGTGAGTTCGATCATACAGCTACCACGGTCAGGCCACAGACTCAACCTCAACCTCTATCTCAGTCGAATATGCCATGGAGGCCATCTCCCACGCAGGAACCGTCCTCGGTGTCCTAGCCAAGGACGGTGTCGTTCTCGCAGCAGAGAAGAAGGTCACTGGAAAGCTTCTCGATCTCTCCAGTGCGAAGGATGGAGGATACGGTGGAAGTGGGGAGAAAATATACTTGCTCAATTCGTACGTCACTGGTTGTCTTTCGCCGTCGATGAGCTCACATCGTTGCGATTTGGGATGGATAGAAATGTCATCGGCGGTGTGGCAGGGCTGACGGCCGATGCCAATTCTCTAGTCAATTACGCACGAACAGCGGCACAGCAGCATTTGGTGCTGTATAATGAAGACATACCAGTCGAGCTCCTCGCGCAGAGGCTTTGTGATATGAAGCAGGGGTACACACAATTTGGAGGTGTGCATATCATCTCATCTCTACCATTTTTTTTCTAATAGACTCCATTCAACAATCACACTTGATAGGTCTGCGACCCTTCGGTGTATCCCTCCTCTACGCCGGCTACGACCCGCACTACCAATTCCAACTATACCACTCGGACCCATCTGGGAACTACTCGGGCTGGAAAGCGACATGTATTGGCGCGAACAACGGCACAGCGCAGAGTCTGTTGAAGCAGGAATACAAGGACGATATTGAAGTCAAGGACGCGATCGGCCTCGTGTTGAGGACGATGAGCAAGACCATGGACAGTACGACGCTGAATAGCGAAAAATGTGAGTGGCTGCATCTACGTCACGTCGATCGCGATGCATCTCTGACCCGATTTGGTGCAGTGGAGTTTGCTGTTCTCACCCTGGATCCTGAGACGAAGCAACCACGGGCAAAGATCTACAGGCCTGCGGAGATCGATGCTCTGTTGCTGGCCGAGGGGCTTACGAAGAAGGACGAAGATACGGAGATGAAAGCTACATGATTATAATTCGTTCTGTATTTCTACTGTCCGGCAATTCATTCTTATATGTTATCCAGTGATATTTTCTCGTATTGGATAAATGCGCCGAGTGTTTCCTGGTACTGTCCGCGCAACTACATATGCATGCATGGCGCATAAGTGCACCTAAATCTTTTGGATCTCACGGCCGCTGTGAGCTCGCAAACCGGAGGCGAACGTCTATGTTCCGCACCCATGGCATCCAGGCCAGCTCGCAACCACCGTCATCCCAAAGGTCTTTCACAACTCTCTTCAGAATTGATTCCGGAAATCAGAGCATATATATACTCATGGAATGACTTCGCCTCACTAGAAGAAATCCGATTGCCATCGATCGGCCAGATGACAACATCCTGAAAGCTGCCCAAGCCGAACTAGGCAACCTTCGTCTGGTCTGCCGATATCTGGACACAGTCCTAGAAAGAGAAGTCCTGAATTATCAGAATGTCGAAAGAAAAACATCAGGATGCGCTTTACTGAAGGTATAAAATTCAAAACCCCTTTATTTACTCGCTTGTTAGAATGGAAGCTAATTGCCGGACATGAATGGCCTCGAGCAAAGAGGCTTCGCAGTATCCTGATTCGATATTCTTCGAGGACGAGAAATACGTTTCGTCACGCAGAAAACGGACGCAATTCCTCCCTTAAATACCAACTAGTTCCATGTGATCACTGACATTGTAGTTTTTAAGTATAGACGATTTATCTTTTATCTGAAGTTAGCCAGGCATGATATTGTCGTTATTTAGTGTAATCTTAGTGACCATTGCCAGTTCGCATTAAATAATATTTTTGATCTCCGTGAAAATAAGGCCAATGATGGGTGCTAAAACGTCCACGCCCGACAGATATCATCGAATCATTCTTAAAACCGAACCTTTACTTTGCCATAACTTGCAGCGCCTTCAAGCAATGACTACATCTATTAGTACCTCTTCAGATATTCGAACATCCGAACACTATTCTCCGAAAGGTATCCTAGGACTCCCTCAAGAACTGATTCTGGAGATAACGTCTCACATCATCATCTCCTCAAAAGAGCCGCGCTCGTATATACGGGGCGCAAGTTGTAGATCTCCGCTACTTTCACGGCAAATCGATCTAGGAAATCTTCGATTGGTCTGCCGCTATTTGGGGACGCTTCTACAGCGAAAGACCTATGAAACGCTCATCTTCGATTTCCATATTACTCGGTGGGACACGGTGGCGGATGTTGAAGCTCGTCTTGCTTTGCTCGCCCAGGGTGGCACTCCGGCATCGACGGAGACCAAATTCCTCCTCATCAAGTGCCTTGATCATGTACTAGAAGGATACCCGTTTGGCCCAAAGCGAGAACGCCTTTTCACTAGACGAAATTTTGAATATGACGAAGAAATGCGGTCGAAGGCTGATTCCGTCCAAGGATCGTTGATCGTTCACCTGAAGAAAGCTGTTTTCTCATTGATAAATCTCCGCTGTATACTGTGAGTCTTTATGATATCCTGTCAAACCATCATCGAAATGGGCCTAATGCCATGTGCGCACAGATGGGAGTTCGATCGAGTGGATGCGTTGAGGATTGACGTTGTGGACGCTCTGAGCTCCCTGCCTCACCTCGAAGATCTTACCCTACACTTTAATAAAGACTGCAAATCTCTGCAGGATGTTGGGCTCTACAAATTCCACGATCTTCGCAGCCTTGTAATCGTTTTCGCCAACTGGCCCAGGGATCACAATGGAGAAGTCGTGAACATGTAGCGGACATAATAAATCAGAGTCAGTGCTTAAATCATCTCAGTGTTTTACAGCGAAGACCTTTCCAAAGATACAATATATCTTTCGACAGGCTCACGAAGAAGGTTTCCCAATTACAACCGCTCCAACATCTTGAATTCTTGCAGATCGCCTTGCCTGATATTGCTCTCAGTGATAATCCAATTTCCCTATCCATGTGCCATTTGAAAGCCCTTAACCACCTCCATATCGACGGACCCGTTGAATTACCCGAATGTATTGGGCCAAAAATCTGGAACGGGCTCACTGACATGGGCATTGAGCTGCAAGAACTCACTGTGTCCTATTTATCGGACGCTCTTGTTGCATACCTCGCATCATATTCCGGGCTTCGACGACTGCACATCCTGTTCCATTATTTCCCTACGAACATTACTGATTTTGACGACATCTTCGACGAACATCCCGCAATTTGCAACACGCAGCGCTTCTTGGACGATGTTCTCCCGCTCCACTCTCTTTCGCTGACGCCTCCATTGTCAAATCCGCGTGATACTGTGCATGGGTTTGATGGACTACTTTTCGAAGCAGGAAAGCAAAGGTGTGGTGCCGTTGGACCTTTATGGGAGGTTCAAGTCAATTTGGATGCTATTCCGCTTGGTTTTCCGCTCATTGTAAGCAACTTGTCTAATGAATGAGAACGCGAGAAACTAATATAATTTATAATATCAGTTGAATTGCTCGACCCAATTGGAAGAATGTGGTGCTGACAAAATCACCATATTTCTGTCTTCCACCAATAAATATCTGTTACCAAACCATGAAATGTGGCAATACACTCGAGACCAGTATGTTGCGGCACGCAATTGGATGTCCGGGATAGAAGTGATGGAGCAGAAGGTTGCAAGGTACCCCAAGTCGATTATCCTTGAACACAATATAGGAATGTATCCGCATTCCATTGTGGTCCAGCGCATGGAATATGCCCTCAAGTGCAGTGACATCGATGAAGAGATTTACTCTTACTCTGAAATTATCGAGGAGTCGGAAGTCAGGATACGGGAAAGAGTGGGTTCTAGAGAGCAAGTATGCTGACTGTCATTCCACGGCAACCAAAGTAAACATACATGTAGATGGAAAGTAGATAAAGTGAGAGGGGAAGATTACAGCATGGAGAAAACATTCCGAAAGCATGTTCGAAGTCAGTAGATTAGTGGCACGCCATGCCCTTGCCTCCAGTCGAGTCATGCAGGACGGAGTCGACATTGATGGTCGAGCCGAAGATGTAGTGTCCGAGCGCTGCTCCAACAACCGTGGCAAAGATGAGATACGCCTGAGATGAGGATAAATAGGGACACGTAGATAAAATGAATGGGACGAAGACGCACGTTGTATGTCATGAAAACCAGCATGAGGAAGAATGAGAGGAAGACAGTCGCTCCATAGACGACCGCGCGCAAGGCTCGGGATACAGCAGGGACCGGCGTTCTATTCAAACACATGCTCATGTCAGTTCGATGTCGACACCAGCCCACAGAACACCCATCGGCCAGAGGTTGATACCCAATGCAATCCCATGAACTCACCCTGTAAGCGAAGCATTCAGCACCTTATGCCCAGACAACAGACCCAGCTCCTCCTCATTACCTTCAGTTGATCCCGTCGCCGTCGCTGCGCCTCGTCCGCGACTACTGCTGCGCGAGCTGCGGCCCTTGCCCTTGGCGAGCGACAGGGCGATATGAACGTCGAGTTTGCGCTGGAAGACACGGAGGTATTCGTAGACGACCCCGAGCGCCATGATGGCGAGGCATGACCAGAAGAAGGCGCTGTTGGAGCCGATGTGCCACGAGCGGAAGACGATGCAGGTGTCGATGATCTGGGTGTTCCTGTGTGGGGTATGTGGTCGACACTATTGTGCTTATGGGGACTTGAGCTTCAAGATACGTACCAGAGCATATTCATCTGGCATTTAGGCCCCATGGGCATGTCGTGTCCGCCGTGGTCCATGGTGTTGATGGTGGTGATTGTGAAGAAAGAGTGATTCACTGGTGTCTCGACGCCTAAATTCGGCGATTGTTACCGTGCAGTGATCCTAAGTTCGAGTCGTCTGCCTGGATTTATTCTCAAAATGCCAATTTCGCCACGTATATCCCACGTAATTGGACAGCTGAAATGAGACGGTACAACATGAAAAAATACATATTAAAATCCAAGTGGTAACAGGTATATTAGGTATAGATAGAGCCCTTAACATCATGTAGCTGGAGTGTCCAGAGCCCATCCGTTCTCTTTCACCAATTTCTCTTTCTCCAGGAGGTATTTCCCTGTGCAACAAATCTATCATGTATGGGCTCCCATGGGCATGATGGTACATACCTTCTTTGTATTTCTGAGCATGATCGACGGCTTTATGATAGAACCATCCGACTCTTTCATTGCATCCCAGGCAAAATGCATCAGCCACTGTATGAACACCAGTTCTATTCAAGCATGTAAACAACAAAAGGAATTGGAAGCGACAACCAAAGAGAGATAAAACGCTTACAGAAGTGAACGATCTTCTCTTCGTCCTAACTTGACGTTCGTAGCCGATTGCATCAAGCTGGACAATGCCTGTGAGCAAATATCTCGCACTACATATCGAGGATACTTGCTAGCCTCTTCCATCCCTCCCCGAAAAGGCTTTGCTTATCAGTTCATCCTGTAGTGACTGCAGAAAGAAGTCACATTAGATGGAGCCATCGAATGATGTCCAGAACCCAGCCCAGGAAGATACCGACAATAACCGCAGAGCATCGAGCGCAAGAGTACGTGGGATGGCCCTCATAGGCCTGCACCACCAGGTTCTTAGTATCAGATGTTGGAGAGAGCAGCATATCTAGCACGAAAGTAGTGGTCAGTGAAAGAGCCGCATGGCCCCTGAAAAGGGCAGTGCCGATTATTTGGAGACGCGTGTTAGGTAATGCCTGTCGAGTGCTTTCTCTCTTTCTCCCGAATCGTTTTCTGGTGGGTGCGGCGCAAACCCTGGTCTCCTTTATGTGTTTCGTGGAACCATAACTTCCCTTAAAACTGTTCAAAAATGAACAACGCAGACGAGCTACCGCACGACGTGATCTTGTCGATCCAGCGCGTGCTGGACATCAAACAGACGGAAGAGATTGACCGGTTGGATGGGCTCTCCGAGAAGTTCAATGCCGTCGAGATACTGAATGATTTCTTTCCGGATGGTGTGTGTGTTGTCTGGATACCAAAAGGATTCGGACTGATGCTGTTTTGCAGAGGCATCTCTAGCACACCTGGACGACGTCAGCGCACGGCTCGCGGAGACACACGAGGAGCTGCAGAAGGAGGTGGACGTCCTGCAGGCTGAGCTTAAACATAACCAGGATCCGGAGAGGATGTCCACGATCCAAGAAATGATCTCTGTGTGTAGGAAACTTGTCTTGACTCTTGCCACGTACTCATAGGTCAATTCGTTTGCAGGATTTGCTGGGCCAGATGTCACGCATAAGGGAGAAGGCGACGGAATCCGAGGCGGTAGTGAGGAACATCACCAAGGATATTCAGGTCCTGGATCTGGCGAAGAAAAATCTCATTGCGAGCATGATTATGATGAAGAGGTTACAGATGCTTGGTGCGTAATTTTTCCTATTACACCTGAAAAAATCAACTTATTGTTCAACTTCCAGTCAATGCCTTGACGCAACTAGAAGATCTGATGAAGGAAAAGAAGTACAGCGAGGTAGCACAGTCGCTTGCAGCCGTCAAACAGATCTCGGACACTTCCTTCAAAACGTATACCTCGGTTCCACGCATCAACAAGGTCTGGAAACGTATTCACGAGATTCAGGGACAACTACGGACACAATTAGATGCAGACTTCGATGCCTTGTAAGCTTGACATGTTCTTCTGTTCGTAAACCTTGACCTACCTCTCGAAAAGCTACCTCCAGGATAGCTCCAAACCCGTCAAACCCGCCCTCATCGCCGAAGCCTGTCTAGTGGTCGACGTCCTAGGCCCTGCTGTACGCACACATGTCATAGAGAGATTTGTAGCGCTCGAGTTCAAGGAATATCGACGCATCTTCCGTACAAGCGATGAAGCAGGTCAGCTGGACAACATATCGCGCCGTTTCGCGTGGTTCCGCAGGCTACTGCAAACGCACGAACTTGAACAGGGTCGCGTGTTTCCGGCGGAGTGGAGGGTTAGTTGGCATTTGCTGGCAAAATTTGCAGAGATTACGAGGTGTGTGGGGTTTGGCTGAAATGCTGGCGACTTTCTGATTTTCTTCCAGAGATAATTTGACGTCTTTACTAACACAAGCTGGATCTAACCTTACTGTGAAAGCCCTCCTAGACAACCTAGCGATGACGACGGAATTCGAGCAGGCTATGGCGAAGAAATGGGCGACTCCTGTAAGTTATCTCCTTCATATACATTTCGCAATACCCCATCTTACTCTGGAATCAGTTCAAAGATATCCTGAAGGCGACCGATAACCCTCAATCAGAGCCTGGAAAGCCAATATCAGCTGCCTTCGAACCACATATGGGTATCTTCGTGGACGCTCAAGACAAGTAAGCCATTCATCTTCTCACTGCCATGGGATTATTATGAACTTGAAATTTCATCTCGCAGAGTCCTCGCCGACATGCTCGCACCGCACCGCAAAGGCAAAATTCAAACACCCAGCAAAGCACCACGCGTCTCAACCGAAGGCGCCGCCGCCGCCGAAGAGGACGGCACCGCCGAGCCAATGACAGTGCTGCCATCCTCGACTGATCTGTTCTACTTCTACGGCCAGAGTCTGGAACAGTGTGCTAAACTTTCGACGGGACAACCGTTGTTCGATCTGTGTACGCTGCATAAGAAGTGGTTGAGGATATATGCGGGTGTGTGATAATTTTTATTCTATGGTTTCGACGTGTTGCTGATGTACGGTCTGGTTTGATTTTTAGAGGAGGTTCTCACTGCTGGTATCAAAAGGTATGCATTTTTGTCAGGCATTGAGTAGTTGTCGGTCGACCTAACAGCGCCCCGCCATAGCCGTCCTCCAGTCGTTTCTCGCAAATCGACGGAAACGCGTGTCGATTTGGACCTACTGAAGCAAATCTGCTTGCTCATCAATACCGCTGATTACTGTCATACAACTGCCCTCGAAGTACGCAACTCCTTTTCAATTTCCACGAGAAGCGAGACTGACGTTTTCCATAGCTCGAGGAAAAGGTAAAGGAGAAGATCAACCCCGAGTTCAAGGAAAAAGTGACGTTCCAAAATGAATGTGATTTATTCGTCAGGTGCTTCCATCCATCCATCTAGATATTTTTTTCATCTCAACACCAACCCGTATTAGCGCGATCTCAACAGGTATCAACGTGATCCTGCGCGAATTCGAAAGCGGGTGCGATCCAGCGTTCATCGCTCTCGCGCGAACATCATGGTCGACCGTCAACCAAGTCAGCGGGCCGTCGCCGTACACCGGCGACCTAGTTAAGGCGGCGGAGCAGGTCATCGAGTTGATCAAGCCGCTTATTGAGCAGAAGAAATATTTGAGGAATTTGTTCGATAAAGCTTCTAGGTGAGTGGTGTGGGTTGGCGGTGTTGGTGATGTGGTGCTGACATGGGCGTAGTATTATTCTGGTCAAGTTCACGAACTCGCTTGTGAGGAGTAGGCCTTTGAAGGAGATTGGTGCGGAGCAGGTAGGTTTTTTTATCTGGACCTCATTTTTCGCGGCCTTATGATTCTTTCTATAGCTGCTCATTGATCTGCAAACAATCAAAGCGTATCTGGTTAAAATGCCAGGAGGCGAGGGCTCAGCTTCTACATCGTTCGTCATTACAAATTAATCGTCGTCCATCATATCAACTCAACTCGTCATTTGATAGATATACGCGGTCATTGAACAAGACGACTACGCGACTAGAGGCTCTGTTGAAGGTCATAGTTACTCCAGAAGTGCGTTTTCAGTCAAGACCAAATCATGATTTTATATTCATTATTATTTGACTACTTCAGGACCCTCCAGAAGGCTTCATCCTAAACTACACCCTCCTCATCGGAGATGCCTCGTTCTCCAACTTCCAAAAAGTAAGCCCATATATGTAAACACATATTTCAATCCACTAACCAACCCATCTCATCCTCTCCCAAGATCCTAGACCTCAAAGGCACCCCAAAGACCGTCCAAAACAACCTCCTCGACTCCTTCCTAACAATAACAAGCACCAAAACCGACCTCGAGAGCACGTCCTTCCTCTCCTCGCTCGACATGGACCCGCCCGCGGCGGGCCATGCCGGGGGCAGTCTCATCAGCCCCGGGGCGAGTCGGGTGTCGTTGCCTTTAGGGGGCGCCGCGGATGGGATTTTCAGTGGTTTGACGGGGCCCGGGGCGAGTGGGCCGACGACGGGGTCGGATAGTGGTGGTGGTGTGGGGGTGGCTGCGGGGAGAGCGGAGAGTCATAAACGCGAGGTGTTCTCGGATTTTAGGCGCTTTGTGAGTTTTGGGTTGAGGAAAGATAGTGCGCCGCCGCCTGGGTGAATAATTGTGGGTTTAATTATGCGCATGGCCGAGCTCGGGCGGTATATTGCTGAGGCTGAGGCTGGGTTGGTATGCTGGGTTGATTGCACGAGGGGAATAATATACCCACTGACAATAGTAATTAGAAGTTGCTTTCTGAATGATGAATCTGGACAAAATATGGAATTAAAAAACTATCTTAATGCTATGGTTACAATTCAGATTGCGATTGCGATTGCGAAAAAGAAATCGAGGAGAAATTGGTGAAAGACTGACGGGATCCAGGATGACGAAAATTGCGTATGTACAAAGGTATGTATGTGTGAAAGAAAAAAGAAAAAAGGGAAATCCTGGATGAAAATACACGACCAAAAAAAAGTCTCCGAAATCGTTCCTCAAAAGAAAGAAAGACCCGATAAAAGCACGGAAAAACAAACAAAAAAAGGGGGGGCATACACAGTCCTAACTAACTCCTAACCAACCAACCAACTAACTAACCATGTCCAGATCCAAATCCAAGCCCAGCCCTACCCCCACCCAACATCTCATTACTCCCCGAATCCCGTCGCGCACCACCACCACCACCACCACCACCACCACCACCTGCACCACCACTAGCACCATTAAACGGGAAAACACTCCCAGTAGAACTACTCAGCCCGAAATTCGAAGGCGAGCGCGAGGGCGGCGGTAGAGGGCGCGCGGTGAATGATGAGGATGTCGTGGGCGGGGTCATGCCTAGGACGCGGTTGACGAGGATGGTGGGGTCGAAGGGGCGTGGGAGTGGGAGGTATTGGGCTTCGTCGTTGTCGTTGTAGTTTTCGTCGTTGTCGTTTTCGTCGTTTTCGTTTTCGTTGTAGTTTTCGTCGTCCTCGACGGCGGCGGTGTTAGCGTCATCAGCAGCGGCTGTAATAGACAGATGTCGTCCTCGTCGACGACGTCTCGCAGACGGAGAAACGAAACCGAACTCATCCGAAGGCCCAGACGAATCGCTCGCGTGTCTGAACCTGATCTCAGACGTAGAGAGCGGGAGACTCTCCGTGGGCGATTCGAAGTTCTCGAGCATGCTGGTGGGGTGGACGTGTAGGTTGGAGTCGCTTTGCGAGGATGAGGTGCGGTGGGAGTGGGGTGCGGCTGTGCTTGTGGTGGTGGTGGTGATAGCAGGTGCGGGTTCTGGAAGGAGGTGGTGATGAGATGAGGAGGGTATAGCCGATATACTGATAGGGAATATACTCGAGTCAGCGGTCAACCTACGCCCATCATCATCATCGCGCGGGTGCACATGCGACTCGCCCGACGACTCATGCCCGACCTCGCCCTGCGGATTCGTCGCAATACTCGGCACAGTCGTATTACTCCACCTCGACTTGGGCTCGTCCTCCACTCGCACCGGCGGTGGCGCAGCAGGGACAACAGGCAAACTCCTCGCGCCTCTCTCCTTTTTCTTCTTCTTCTCGGACGAAGACCCCCCACTCCTCTCCGAAGGCACGCGCAGAGAGCCTTCAGGGGAACTCGTGAAGTCGATGAAGGACACGACGCCCTCGGAGGTGGCGGGGGAGGGTTTGATGGGTGATATCGCGGATTCGGTTTGCGGTTGGGTTTGGTCTTGGTGGGGGTGGGGTTGTGATGCTTCGGGGAGCCGGAATGGGAGATGCGATGCCGCCGCCGCCGCCGCCGCCGCTGCGCCTGGGATGAAATCCGACAGACGATTCCCACTGCCGCTGCTGGGCGCGCCATGCGAGCTGTCGGACGCGCCGAAGGTGTTGCGCGCGGGTTTATGCGTGTAGCTCTCCGCGGCGGTCGTGTAATACGCTTGGTCGTTCATGGACTCGTCGCTGCTCGCTGCGTCTCCTCCTCGTCCTCCTACAACACCAACACTTCCACCACTGCCCCCGCTATCCTCGCTCTGCGCGCTCGAAATCGAGCGCGCCACCGTTGCCACCATCGTCATCGGAGAGGGTAAAGGCCTCACACCACTCGTCCGCGCGGACGGAGTCTCGAAGTCGACGCGGAACGGACTCGTCTGGGGCATGTTGAGGAACGCGCTCTCGCGCCCGTGCCCGCCGACCAACTCCGCGCGGTCGTCGTCGTCGCTCGTCGGCATTCTCGGGAGGGCTTTCACTGGCTGTCTGCCTGCGCCTCCACCCATGAACTGGGATGGGTTCACAAGTCACGGGTGCGGCCCAGGGAGGATGCGGCGCACATCGAATGCCGGAATCGGCCCCCCTGGGACGACACGACACGCAAGGATGGATGTGGGATGGATACATCAGACACGAGTGGAGCAGCCGCGGAAGTACGCGCCAGCGCCGCGCATGGGATGGATATGGGATGGACACACTAGTCATGAGGGCGGCGCACCAGAGCGGGATGGGATGTGGATGGATGTAAAATGGATGTGATTTAGGGTTGCGGAAAAAAGTGACCCCTTTTATACAAAATATAAATTACCTAGGTAAATTACACTTATTTACCACTTTTTTACATTTTGGGATATCAGGTATGTATAAAAGTATTAAAAGTTGTGCCGGCCCGGGAATCGATCTAGCGACCACCACCGAACGGTAGATTCCTTGAGCCCTTACATAGTCAGAGTACCAGTGCCCTACGCGTCCTTGCGATCTAATACCAACATGAACATAATCCCACTTAATTTTGTAATGAATTTTTTGCAATGTGCTCGACGGTTCCGACTGTCCCGACCGTCAACTCTTTACCATATTCGCCTCCCACGCAACTCCCACGATGTCAAAATTAAAGTTAGAACACCTCGAAGATCTCGAATTGCGTTGGAAGAATAAAAAATTCGAGGAACTAGCCGCCAATGTTCAAGGATATGTTCGCCAAAAATTGGAAATACCCCAAGAATATTCCCCAGCGTTGCTCCTTCATCCTCGAACATCTGCCATCAACCTAGCATATACGAAGATCCCACCGCTTTGCCGTAATGAAGAAGATTATATCATTCCGGAAGGACACAAGTTTTTTACGGCAACCCCACCTTCCATTGACATTTCCATACTTCCAACACTCCTTGTTCCGCCTCCAAAAATTGTTGCAGACTTGATCAAGCGTTCAAAGGATGAATGGCTTGGTGGAGCAGAATCTCTCCATATTCCTGGTGATGAAATTCGTCTTCCAGTTTGGGTTCTGGAATATTGGATTCATATATGTGTTATTCTCTATCCATGGCACGTAGTTTGGCATCGAGGACTTGACTGGCTTCAACATGAAAAATTTTCACCGTTCCCGAGTCAGGTAAAAGCGGCTCTCGATGCACTCAAAACATTATCGTGGTCGGGGGATATTTCTATTGGCAGCAAGGCCGTCTCCAATTCCCAAGACTTGCTGTCGAAAAGGATCTCATTTCCCAAAAGCACCCTCGCTACGTACCTATCACAGTCTTGGTTGACCGACGAGCATATTGACCAAATGATATACCTGCTCCAAAATGATGTTCAAACTAAACTGGGTAATCAAGTAATTCGGTTTATCAACACAATCCATTTGCGCGCCATTCTCCAAGCATATTCACAGGATCAGAGTGGGGCAGAAGTATGTATAGCTAATTATTACCCTCTGAGATAGTTTTATCACTAACTGTCTACTAGCAAGGATAAAGGAATGGGACTCAGCGACAAGGAAATTGAAGGAATCAAGGAATTCAAATATCAACACATCTGCAACTCAATCTGCAAGGAGTGGGAGCTCCCACAGCTTTATTCTGAAAAACCCGAGGAAGGTAATATGTATTACAAAGATTCAAGGCCCGCATTAGCTTTGGGAAGTTCTAACCAGTCTACTGAAGGTACTTCACTTCATCTGTTTTTAAGACATCCTCACTAATGATGACTGGACTAGAAAACAAAGTTCAGATTATCTCTTAATCTCATTTCTTCGTAAACGTGAATTATATATTGTCAATGTAAAAAACTATTGATACGGCTGCTTACTTCAAAGACACTATCTAATTGTATGAAGTAAATAGACTGTAAACACCAAATTCTGTATGAAATACATGGTCTATTGCTTCGTCAACAAATTTCCCAAGAAGCTAGAGTAGCTTACTATCTACCTAACTAAGTATCAGATTCTAAAATATTGTGCTGCATGTTTCAGGCACTCCTCGACGTCGAAACGCGCTGGATTGGAATCGCGGGAAACATACTTAGACGCCGTCAAAGGTTCGTCCAAAGGTCTCTGACCCTTTTTGAATGCTCTCTGTATTAAAAACACGTATCTATTTATAAATTCATGCTTATAAGTAGCCTAGCTATGTAATACAGTGTTCAAATTGGTTCCAAACGATAGAATAGAGGTCGAGCTAGAGGTGCAGCGAGATGGTAAGCAAAGTTGCATGTGACTCGGCTACGTTGACATCAAATGCAAATGTCGAGTGAACCTTGCGGTTCTCGCTCACTGCGTGCAGCGATGCATTCACGCGAAACACACGCGGTGCTTGTGGTTATTTTAAAAAAAAAGGCGGTGCTTGTGCGGACAAAAATAGAGATGCTTTCCCAGGACCACGATAGTTAACGTTGACAATGGGCCCAATCGCTGTAGATAAGCGCCGAATGGGATCAGCGTTCTCATCTCGAACACAATCCAGGACAGTAGACGCATGCGCAAAGCGGCCCGATGCTTGTTCGACAAGCTCGTCGGTCGCACTTTCCTTTGGCCAGATAGCAGGAAATATATGAGGAGAAGGATGGGTGCGTCGGAATTCTCGAAATTCGTCTGTAAGGAATGTCCGTATATCTTCGTCTGCGGGATAATTTGTCTCCAGCGAAATTGTGCGTAGGAGTGGGGCGATTCGAGGAGCCATGATAGCAGACTGAATGGCATACTGTGGGCGACTGCAGAGCAACAATTTGATGGGAATCTGGTGTTGCGCCTGCATCACAGCCTCGGAAAATGCTTCGATGACTTGACGTTGGAAATATTTATCGGTGAGCCCATCGAGGCCATCCAGAATGACAAGAACAGGAGAGATTCCATTGCGCATCTCGGCGGATAGACAAGCTAAAGGCTCGACAATGAGCGTCTGAACTTGCGCCGCCAAGTCCAGGCCGAAAAGGAGCGGGTTGCTCTCTACTGCGTGACCAATGATTCTGGAGCTGGAGGGTCGAAGGCGGGGATTTTGCTCGATTTGGTGTGCAATTGTAGCTGGTATCGTCGTTTCATCGATCTGGTCAGAGACAAAGAATGCTCCCAACAATCGACCTTCCTCATAGCAATGGCTGGCGATCGCTTCTGCAATCACGGATTTCCCAATTCCATCGAGACCTTTCAACCATAGAATTAGGTGCGGATCGTCAACGTCGTCTAACCAGGTCTTTATGTCGTCGATGAGTTTAACGCGGGTTTCGGGATGGCGTCGGGGGAGATGGGCGCGCTCCTTTGAATTATACAGCGCCCCTTGGGAGACATGCATCCTGAGAAGGTCGAGTCCTGCACCACGATCAGTTACGATTGAAAATGTGTATCAATGAAGCGACCTTGCCTGTCTGAACCCGCGTTTCCATTCCTCATCCGTGAGTTCCATAGCGTCGAGCTTCTTTTGTTTCTCTAAATTCTTCTCGCGGAAACCAAGTTTGTAGACAAAATTGTTGATTGACTAAAGAAATGACCAATTAGCCAAATTTATAACGTTAAGTTGAAGGCCATTCACAAACCTCCATACGAGATTCCGCTCTGTACAACATGACATATGTTGAGCTCCAGCGTACCTTCATGTCAATGAGGAGTTGGAGAATCTTCTCGTTACGCTCGGCTTGAATGTTAGCGAAAAGTGTCTTGCGTTGTGATGACGAACGAGCCTAATGAGAGATAAAATTAGCGCCCATGAAGAACCGAAACCTTAATCACATACCTTAACACTAATCATACGTATCAACCCCACCTCATCTCGCTCGGCATCCACGTCCGGAAGGATCTCCGCATCATCGTCATGTGGGTTGAAGTATTTTGCTTTGCTCCTCGTTGAAATGACTGCTTGTGTTGCGAGATTGATGATATGCGCCAAGCATCTAAGTAGAACATATAAGACAAGGATAAGAATAAGGGAAGCATACAACGACTCACCGAATGTGTCGTTGCTTGACATCATATATCGTTCCATCATTTTCTTTGAGGCAACGCGCAAACTCAACCAGCATGGTATCGTTATTCGAAGCATTGTCGCAGGTGATGTATCCGACCTGTAGTTGAGGTTATTGAGTGATAATGGGGACTAGCGAGGCGCTCACCTTGTGTACAATCCGCAAGCGAACACATATCTTGAATAATGCTTGACCAAGACGTGTACCGTTATGTGCTGTGTTCATCTGCGTGAAACCTAGGAGGGCGTGCTCAAGGGTCCATGTTTGTGGTGCTTTCTCGTCAATCCAGTGGCCTGTCACCGCAAAATAACTGTCCGCATTCGACGCCGACCACGCATCACAGGTGATGCTGATTTCACCGCTAACGGTACTTCCCTGTGTTTATGTGAGAAGACATAGTAGTAACCAATAGAAAAACATACCGTGAGCCGTCCAGAAAGTTCCCGCATTTGCTCCTTAAACTTGTCGATAATGTGCTTGCGAGTTGCCGACCGTGCAGGTACTTTAACACCCTTTGTTGCTCGCGCAGCAACAGCAATCATTTCTTGAAATGCTGGGTGTTCGAATGCTCGAATAGGCTGCCGAAGACGAGATCAAAAAGGGATTTGAATCAAGAACGACAAATACATACCTGATCCGTCTCAATGAGCCATTGGGTAGCCGCATCCTTGAACAATGCGTCGCTGTATGGCTCCAGCTTCTTTATTTCCTCCGACGAAGAAATGCTGAAGTGAGTATCAACCTTCGTTTGGTGGATAGACTCGAGAGCGGCGGTGCGTCGCGCTTGCGAGTCGTTAGGGAGCATGGAGTCGAATTTGCTCTGCTTGCACCATTTAAGATAGATGTCCTTCAAGCGACAAATCAGAATGCACCTTTGCGGAATATAAAGAGAAATCTGACCTTATGTAGAGACTGCATGTGTCGTCGAAGGCTTGTACACTCGTCTACACGCGGTTTAGTTTCCTTGACGCAACTCAGGCCTTGCCTTTCAGATGAATCAACCAAAACTTCTCAGTGAGACGGCACGAACATCAAAGACTTACTTGCATGTTAAACAGAGTCGATGTGGCTTATTGTTCGTAGGCGGGGGTGCGCACCGTTCGAAAAAGCGCTCGATGTCAGCTGTTGGAGCGGACTTGTTGAGTTTTGTAGGTATATTTTCGTTACCGGCATCGAAAATTGCAGTGACGTGCACGTCGACATGCATACCGCTGTTGTCGAGTTCACTGGTTTCAGAGTCTATGTGTACGCGATCTCTTTGAGTATAGGAACAAGAAAGAAAGAAAAACATCTATACGCACCTTGAACTGCCCTTGTACGTTTGGGCGGTGGCAAAATCTGGATATCGTCATCGTCGTCCTCGACAGAAGCGCGTTTCGAAGCACCAGATCGGTCGAGAGGTGTTACAGGTGCTGTATTGGCCGGCGTTGGGGTCTGAGGCGCACACGTAGATGGAGGAGGGTTTAACGGCGATGGTGGGATTGTGGTTGAGTTCGAAGCACTAGCGTGAGATGCATTTGTGCTTTTTAGGGCAGATGACGCCGCGGCGATAGCTCGGCGATGTGAAGCTGTCAATGGTGCCTCGCCATTGTTCCCATCAGTTAATCTTGACGAAGGGATGATTTTCCTTGACGGCCGTCCTGACGATGTTTCTGCAGCTGGATTGTCGAGGTCAGCCATAGCGAGTCGAGCAGGCTGCAGGAGATACAGTCAAAAATTTCAGTCATCACAGATGTTTGTTTGCGATCTGTTTGGTTCTACTGGAAGATGCCGCCCCAATCTCAAAAGCGTCTACACGCCGCAGATGCTGCAAAAATGTGCAGTGTCGTTGTACGTCTAGACGGTAAAAAGTGGGAATAGGCTGAATTCGAGCGCAGGATAAGTACAATTAATGTCGATTAGAAGGGATGCTGGTTCCAGGATTAGAGGTGTGAACAGCAAGCATGTTTATGGCACAGGCAGCTGATAGCATAGACAGGGTCAAAGTGTCATGTATCGAACAACTCAGAAGGGGTAATGATGGTCAATATGTCGACAGATGCAAGCCTCGTAGAGTCACTGGACACGGAACACAGCGTCGCGACGTCGATAGAATGCTACTTGGGAACTATGACGTGGTGCAGAAACACTGAGCTGATAGTGAGCTGCTGTAGAATAGGGGATGCGGAGGGTGTCGTAGTAGGTCTAAGTATACATGCTGATGGTGTGGTTGAGCAAGAAAGGAAGAGTGAGCATGGGTCTGGGTGGACGGAATCAGAGCGTACCTAATGGATCTCCCGTTCCTGCGGGTCTTCCTTGTAGTCTCCTCCCCTAACCCATCCCTTTTCCGTGGTCTTGGAAGTGCTCAATGTAAGCAGTACGAACGAGGAACGATGCTGGTGGAAGTGAACCACCAACGACGTGTTGATGGTACGTCTCGGCGACTGCCGAATATTGATGGTGAGCCGCGGCTTGGGCCACGGCTCGCGGCTTTCCAAACTCAAGCCTGAGCCGCAGGCCGTCCAAAGCCGCCTCCAAAGCTCGGCTCGGCTCGGCTCAGGACGGCCGGCTGCCGACGGCTCGAGGGCCTGAAGCCGAGCCGCGTACAACACTAGCGACGATCAGCTGTGATCCACGATATCTTAATCAATGTCCTCACCTGTTTGAACCATGTTCTAGTTGTCGAGCCTTCTGGCGGTTGAAGAATGAGCTTAAACTTTGGAAAACGGTGTGAGTTGAGTGGATAGAATCGTGGGGTAGTGCAGCAGTACGGCGGAGTGGAACAAGCAAGGTGCACACCATTTTGCGCAACGTGTAAGCCGCGTGTGAGAAGTGTGCTTGCCATGCTTGAATGCGTACTAGGGAATCCATATTTAGCGCGAACATCTATCCATTTTGGCGGTTCATCGGTTTTGACAAAGATGGTTGATTGGAATCGGACCAAAGTCAGACGGTGGATGGTGGGCGCTTCATGAAGGAAAAAATGGATGTCGGGGACTCTGAGAAATCAGAATATATAAGCACATTGACTGTGACATGGGGACCGCATCGCCACGAGCGCCAAAAATAGGACCCTTTTCTTTTTGTTGGTAAAATCTGGTTGCGTTGTATTATTGTCATGTCATTCCTATGGCGTTCAAAGTGTACAAAAAATAAAACGAGCAATATATTTGCATTCGCAATACATTTTTTGTACTTTTCTGAGATTCCGCAATATATTGACCAAATTTAAGATCAAGTTAGAAAGAAAATGTATGTATATTGCGCGAAATGGGGTCAGCGCGCAACTTTCAACAGCGCACAAATTTCAATCGAGAAATTCTTTTCTTTTATAACAAGAAGTGATTCCGTCTATTTACCTTACAGTCCTTCTCAAGTGTATGCGTTGCTTTGAGGACTGCACGGGCAAAGCTCAGTGGGATGTCGGTGACCATACATCAGCAAAATATCAATTTGCTTGTCGCCTTTTTTTCGCCTTTTTGACTTGTAAAAAGTTGAGGGAAAATCAAACACATTTGTTTAGCTTTTTCCATGTATGAATACCATACGATAATATGGAGAAAGCTAAACAAATATGTTTGATTTTCCTTCAACTTTTTTACTCGATTAAAGGGTCCGTAGCACCCTTATTTTAGGGGATTGCCCGTGACTGTCGATGTCGATACGCCGAGAAGCCGAATCAGGTAGGATTGATAAAATCAGGACAAACGCTGATCGCGCTGTACGCACTCGAAAGCGCAAAGGGAGGGAAAACGAGTGCCCAAAACTTGCACAAGAGGGTTTTAAAACTCAAAACCAATTGATATCTTTTATATATATTGCTATGTATCTATAAAAATTGTTGAGATTAAAACACAAGGCATGATAACGCAACAAGGCATGATTATGGGCATCCATTAGCACATTTATTATTACCGCATATATAGATTACTTTTTGAATAAGTATATAGATAACTATGAGATTATGTACTCAAATAAAGTGTGAGTTCACGAAGTTCTGATCCCAGACAGACGGGCGGCCTTGGCGAGGTGGTTGGGGGGGGGGGGGGGGGGGGGGGGGGACGACAGAAGTCCTGGCCATCAAACCTTGGCTGCGGCGTTTCCCGCCATTTAACGTCACATTTACCCGTGACCGTAAAAAAAGGCGAATAATGCGACTTTTCCGCCCAGATAGATAACTTTTGAGTCCGCATATAAAACTTTTGTGTCCAAATAGATAATTTTCAGTCCCAGATAGATAATATTCGGTTCCTTATATACAAAATACACACCCATATACATCTGTTGGAGTTCCAAACATAAAGAACTCGAGTTTGCGCGTCCAGATAGAAAGATGGTGCCGGAGTTGCCGGGCGTCTAGACCATCACGGCAGACGCGGCACGCTCGAATGCAAGCGCCCAGAGGCGAACGTACACAAACAAGCAAAGAAACCCGCACTACCGCGACATACGAACAATGGAAACAAGATGCACACAAAAACCCAACTGAAGCCAAAAGAAAAAGACACACAACAGACCCAAGAAGAAGTGCATGAATCATTCACCAGCTCAAAGACAGGTAAAAGACATACACGCAAAAGGCACCAAGCACGAAACACGACCCTACGCACGGTAACGCGCCCAAAGACCAGCAACGAGGCATACAACGCAAACTCAGCACACTGACCACAAAGTAAAGGGACAGGAACGCAGAAGCACACGCAAAAAACACAGACAGGGCGCGCACACAGAGCTAGTGCACCGCGCGGAGCGCGCCCACCTACATTCGCCTCTGGGCGCTTGCATTCGAGCGTGCCGCGTCTGCCGTGATGGTCTAGACGCCCGGCAACTCCGGCACCATCTTTCTATCTGGACGCGCAAACTCGAGTTCTTTATGTTTGGAACTCCAACAGATGTATATGGGTGTGTATTTTGGATATAAGGAATATTTTGGATATAAGGAACTGAATATTATCTATCTGGGACTGAAAATTATCTATCTGGACACAAAAGTTTTATATGCGGACTCAAAAGTTATCTATCTGGGCGGAAAAGTTTTAGTTATCTGTCTGGGATCAGAACTTCGTGAACTCACACTTTATTTGAGTACATAATCTCGTAGTTATATACTTATTCAAAAAGTAATCTATATATGCGGTAATAATAAATGTGCTAATGGACGCCCATACATGATAACGCTGTAATAGAAAGTGTGCTGGGACGATTTGCGGAGTGGGATAAGTATACCCGATGGTAATTAGAAGTTCTGAAATCTGGACAAAATATGGAATTAAAAACTATCTTAATGCTATGGTTACAATTTAGATTGGGAATTGCGATTGCGAAAAAGAAATCGAGGAGAAATTGGTGAAAGACTGACAGGATCCAGGATGAGAAAAATTGCGTATGTACAACGGATGTATGTGTGAAAGAAAAAAAAGGAAAATCCTGGATGAAAATACACGACGACAAAAAAGTCTCCGAAATCGTTCCTCAAAAGAAAGAAAGACCCGATAAAAGCACGAAAAAAAAAACAAGCAAGCCAAAAAAAAAGGGGGCGTACAGTCCTATCTAACTAACTAACCATGTCCAGGTCCAAATCCACCCCTACCCCCACCCAACACCTCATTACTCCCCGAATCCCTTCGCGCACCACCAGCAGCAGCACCACCATTAAACGGGAAAACACTCCCAGTAGAACTGCTCATCCCGAAATTCGACGGCGAGCGCGAGGGCGGCGGTAGAGGGCGCGCGGTGAATGATGAGGAGGTCGTGGGCGGGGTCATGCCGAGGACGCGATTGACGAGGATGGTGGGGTCGAAGGGGCGTGGGAGTGGGAGGTATTGGGCTTCGTTGTCGTTGTCGGTGTCATCGTTGTCGTTGTTTTCGTTGTTTTCGTCCTCGTCCTCGACAGCGGTGTTGGGGTTGGCGTCATCACCAGCTGTAATAGACAGATGTCGTCCTCGCCGACGACGTCGCGCAGACGGAGAAGCGAAACCGAACTCATCCGAAGGCCCAGACGAATCGCTCGCGTGTCTGAACCGTATCTCAGACGTAGAGAGCGGGAGACTCTCCGTGGGCGACTCGAAGTTCTCGAGCATGCTGGTGGGATGCACGTGTAGGTTGGAGTCGCTTTGCGAGGATGAGGTGCGGTGGGAGTGGGGTGCGGGTGCGGCTGTCGTTGTCGTGGGTATGGTAGGTGCGAGTGCGGGGTCGGGAAGGAGGTGGTGGCGAGATGAGGATGGTACAGCCGATATACTTATAGGGAACATGCTTGAATCCGCCGTTAACCTGCGCCCATCATCATCATCGTCGCGCGGGTGCATCTGCGAATCGCCCGACGACTCATGCGCTTCGGCCTGTGGATTCGTCGCAATACTCGGCACAGTCGTATTACTCCACCTCGACTTGGGCTCGTCCTCCATTCGCACTCGCACCGGCGGCAGCGCAGCAGGGACAACAGGGACAACAGGAACAACAGGCAAACTCCTCCTCCTCCTCGCGCGTCTCTCCTTCTCCTTCTCCCTCTCATTTTTCTGCAGCGCCCTCTTCTTCTTCTCAACGGACGAAGACCCACCGCTCCTCTCCGAAGGCACGCGCAGAGAGCCTTCAGGGGAACTCGTAAAGTCGATGAAGGACACGACGCCTTCGGAGGTGGCGGGGGAGGGTTTGATGGGTGATATCGATTCATTTTGCGGTTGGGCTTGGTGAGGTTGGGGTTGGGGTTGTGATGCTTCGGGGAGCCGGAATGGGAGATGCGATGAAGCCGCCGCTGCGGCGCCTGGGATGAAATCTGACATGGACAGACGATTCCCACTGCCGCTGCCTGCGCCGCTGCTGGGCGGGCCATGCGAGCTGTCAGACGCGCCGAAGGTGTTGCGCGCGGGTTTATGCGTGTAGCTCTCCGCGGCGGTTGTGTAATACGCTTGGTCGTTCATGGACTCGTCGCTGCTCGCTGCGTCTCCTCCTGCGCTCCTTCCTCCTCCTCGTCCTCCTACAACACCAACACTACCCCCACTACCCCCACTATCCTCGCTCTGCGAACTCGCAATCGAGCGCGCCGCCGCCGCTACCATCGTCGGAGAAGGCAAAGGCCTAACCCCACTCGTCCGCGCGGACGGAGTCTCAAAGTCGACGCGGAACGGACTCGTCTGTGGCATGTTCAAGAACGCGCTCTCGCGCCCGTGTCCGCCAATGAGCTCCGCGCGGTCGTCGTCGTCGCTCGTTGGTGTTCTCGGGAGGGCTTTCACCGGCTGTCTGCCTGCGGCTGCGCCTCCACCCATGCCGGCGCTACTACCACCGGACGTAGGCGGCCCGTCCGTATCCATCCACCGACTCTCAAGCTCATGCCCCGCCTCGACGAGCGGTAATAGCCGCCTCGTAGGGCTCGTCACCGATTCGGGCGATTCCACGTCGTCTGCCTTCGCAGCTGAGCCCGCTTTCGCTGTCGCGCCGGTGAGAATAAGATCATGCATCGGCAGCGGCCGACGCGCTAGAGACGAAGAAGGCGGGGGTGGGGGCGGTGGGACGGGCAAAGAGCGACTCGTGCGCGGACTGAGACTGCGCAGAACCTCGCGCATGATGCGCGGTTCCACTATGCTTGGGTTATCGGTGTCCGTCGCGGTGGCTTCGAGACTTGCGTCGATGAGGCGCGGATCGATGATTTTGCGCGAGTGGGCCGGGTTGTTGGTCGGGATTGGGTGCGTTTGGGCGTAGATGTGGGGTACCTGTACTTGCAGTTGTGGGTGTTGTTGTGGGTGTTGTTGTTGGAGGCGTCTGTGGTGTTGCGCGATGTTAGGCAGTGGGCGTAAAGGCGCGCTGGACACTGTCACACCGCCCATTGGGGCCATCGCTACTGGAACGTCTTGCGTCGTTGGACTATGAATATGACCCCCGTTGCCGTTGCCATTCCCATTTCCATCGCCGTTCCCAGTCCCACTCTCGCGCCTCAGCCGCTCCAGATCAACCCCGAGCAACACTTGCGAATTGGACGACACCGAGCGCGGGCCAGACGGGACGAGGAACGAGGACGGATCCGAATGCGAGTCGCGGATCGAGTCGCGGTTGGAGAGCGATATGGACGCGGCGTACGACGGGGGGTGTTCCTGTCCTGCCTGTCCGCCCGCACCTATACCCACGCCCACGCCCGCACCTATACCCATACCCATACCCATGTGTGCCGCATACCGCTCCGCGTCCTGAGCCGTAGCAGCGAACGACCTCTCCTCTTCCTCCTCCTGACCCTGCCTATGAGCAGCGTCGTTGATATGCCGCGCCCATAACGCTGATAGCCTCCCGCTCTGCCTTCCACCTCCAGCACCAGCACCAGCACCAGCACCGCCGCCACCACCGCCGCCTAGCCACGTCGGCCAATCCATCATCCACGACTTCCTCCCCCCAGAGGACACCGCGCGCATCTTGCCCTTCCTCAGCGCGCGCTCGCGGCGCGCCGTCGAGCCGGAGCTGGGGAGGGAGGCGTCGGAGCTTGGGGGGCGGTTGTTGTTGTTGTTGTTGTTCGTCGTCGTCGGCGTAGTGGTGGTCACATCGTGGAAAGCGAAGCGTGCTCCATTAGCGTTAGTGTTGGTGGTGCCGATAGGGCTACCCGTATCGCCGGCGCCGACCCCAGCCGGACTATACCCCTTCTCATCACCCGACCCCGAGCTCCCCGTAGCGCCGGCTCCAACACCGGAGCGCCGGAACTTGATACCCAGACTCACGCCGCCCAAACTCCCGCGCACCGCTGCGCGCCGCCAGCGCTGGAAGTCGCTCATTAGGCTCCAGCGTTTATTCGCGTTCGCATTCGCGTTCGTGGGTTTGGAGTTGGAGTTGGGCGCGTTTTGGTATTGGTGTTGGTGGGGGTTGTGGATATCATCCGAGGAGGAGCCGTGGTGGCGGTAAGGGTTTTGAACGTCGCTTGGATGGGCGATATCGAGGATATCAAGCGCGGGCGGTCGTCTTGTTCGTCCGCCTGTTCCTGGTGCTATAACCACACCTCCCACACTCCCAACACCTCCCACAACACCACCCACACTAGCGCCATTCCCCTTCCTCCCACCATTCCTCCCACCATTCCTCCAACTCTTCCTCCCACCACCATTCCGACTCATCATCCCCGGATCAAACGTAAACTTCCCACTCCCCCACTCATCCCCATCATCCCCAAACCCACTCCTCCTCCTACTCTCCCTCCTCCTTTCCCTCCGCCGACGCCGACGCGGCCGATAGACGAAGAACCAGAACAACCCCCCTGAGATGAGTATGAACGCGAGTATGCCCGCTAAAGCGAATGCGGCTATTGTCCCTTCGGCGAATGAGGGTGAGGATGAGGCGGATGAGCTTGAGGGCGTTGTGGGGGTTGTTGAGGGGGAGGGGGTGGATGGGGAGGTGGATGGGGAGGGTGGGATGCTGTGAGATGGAGGTAGAGTTAGTTTGGTTTAGTTTAGTTGGTTGGTTTTGGGGGGTGAATCGAATAAGGCGAGCGGATGAAAGAAGGTGTGAATTGGGTGTGAATTTTAATTTAGGATGGATAGTGCATCCGTAAATACGCCGCTCATTCATCGTTGAAGATAATGAAAAAGTAAAATTAAACGAAAGACGCGGCAAAAAATCCAACCAAAAATACAAATAAAAAACCCAAAAACCCCCCAAAAAAACCCTCAAAACAAAAAAAAAACAAAAAACCAAAAAAAAAAAACTCACGGAAACGCAACCACAGCCCTCAACCCCCCCACAAGCACCCCCAACTCCGCCCCGTCCTCCAGATTCTCAATGACGACCGTGTAAGCACGCGCCGGGTCGAGGTCGGTGGCGTAGTACAGGAGCGCGCCGGGTTGGAGGAAGGAGGATTTGGAGGAGAGGGTTGTTTTGGTTGTTGTTGATGTTGTTGTTGTTGTTTGGGGGTTGGATGAGGTGGTGGTGGTGGTGGTGGTGGTGGTGGTGGTGGTGGGCGAGGATGGGGAGGGGGTAGAAGAGAGCGTGACGGAGTAATTCCCCCCTGAAGGACCCGTATATCCAAGGAGGAGCAGCGTCGTGCCTTTGGTTGCAATTTAACAAGCGTTTTTATTTATCATCATCATCATCATCGTCAAACCGTTCATAGGAGAGCGTACATACCACTAAAATTAGCAACGACTTTATCACCCAACGTCGTCGTCGTATGATACTCTTGCGCAGCACCACCAACAGCGGAGGCGGAGGAGGGTGAGGAGGTGACGGACCATCGGCCGAGGAAGGCGATTTGTTGGTCGTCGATGGTTTGGTTTTGGAATGTGATGCTGGTTTGGGGGGTTGGGTTGTTAGTATGGGTTATGGATTGAGATGAGGATGAACGGAAAAAAATAGAAAACAATCAATTGATCGACGCCACACCCATCAGCCTCCACATTAGCCCACACGGCCACGCGATACCCATCATCATCAATCCTGCTCCCAAAAACCCCTTCCAGTACCCAAAACCCCATCCAAAAACCCTCCGAAAACCCTCCAAATCCCAAATCCCAATCCCAAATCCCAAAAACCCAAATCCCAAAGAATACCCAAAAACCCTCTCAAAAAACCACCAAAAAAAACAACTCACCCCTCATCAACACCCACAGGCGACGAAAACACCAACGCCTGATCAAACACCAACATACTCGACCCCGGCAGTCCTTGTCCTTGGGATGAAGGCATGTGCGCCGTGAGCCGCAGAGTGTGTGGTGCGTCGGCGAGGTTTTGGATGTCTGCGAGGATGTTTGGGTTTGTGTTTGATGAAGGGGAAGGGAGAGAGAGCTGGGACGAGTCGAGGGTTATGGAGTAGCTGGATTGGGTTGCGTTGCCTAGGAGGGTTATTCCTGTGCCTGTATGGGGTGGTGTGTTAGTTTTGGCGCGTCAAAAAGGAAATGGAGAACGAGGAATTAAGATGTTAGGAATAAGGAATCCAAAACGAAACGAAATAAAACCCAAAAACCAAAAACCAAAAAACAAAACGCACCGCTCCACTCAATAACCAAACTCGCCCCATCCAACGACGTGATATGCTGACTCGTGCCATTTCCCACCGCGCCCTGGGCGGACGCGAAGCCGGAGAGGGTGTAGTACGGGTTCCACCCCGCGAAGAGGTCGGGCGTGGAGAGGGTGTCCCCGAGGGGGAGGTAGGCGATTTCGGGGGAGGTGTCGTCTATGGAGAATGTGACGAGGGTTTCGGACATTTTTTTGGGGGGCGGGGGGCGTGTGGTCGTTCGTTAGTCGGTCACGGTTTAGGTTGAAGGTTTGGTTTGAAGGGGAGATTCAAACCAATGGAAGTCGTCGTGAAATCGAAAGGAAAGGAAAGGAGTGTCAACGTAATGCGGAATTAGGAGTAGAGGTACGATTAGGATGGGGATGGGGATTAGAGAAAGAGCAGCGGCGTAAGATGAACTTGACGAAGATAAAGCATGCCACTACTAGCCACTAACACAAAAGAAAGAAGAAAAGGTCGAGTCCAGCACGAGCGATAAAGGTGAAGGGAGAAAGCAACCAAGCAAGCAATCGCGGGTGCGAAAAACGGAAGAGGGCGAATTTGTTATTGGATCGTTGGTTGTGCGATACAATATCGGGTTGTGATGGATGATGCGCTGGTACGATGTCGACTCGATGGCGCGGTGGATATCAGATGGATGGGTTGGTTGGGTTGATGCGGGGAAGAGGCCACCGTGTGCTATGCAGCTTAATTCCAAGTATGCTCCGCGTCGAGGGCACTGGGACTGAAAGCGTGCCGACTCTCGAGGGATGTGGGCGAACGGACGGGACAGCGCAGGGGGTGTTACTGTTTAGTCAGGTCAGTTCAGTGCAAAAAGCCACTAGTGGGTGATATGGGTGCAATAGGACGGAATTAGAGCACCCTAATCTGTCATGGTGGCCTATAAATTGTCATACCGACCGGGTGGGTGGGTGTGAGCAAACACACCGAGAGCCTCGCAAAGTCGCCGGCTCAGCGGCTCCGGCCACAACGCCAATTTCGTCAATTTGTCTCCACCGCGCCGTCGACAGTGCGGCTTGCTCTCATCGTCCTCTCGACGACCACGACGGGTCACTCGGTACATTTGACAACCTCGCGACTCTCACTCACACGGACGAGCACAGAGCACAGTTCTTATCTTCTCGCACACCCAGCTTTGTACTGCTCTTCTCACTGCTACTAGGCACCCTTGTCGTCCAGAATAACCCCACAACACGAGGGAGGGAGAAGGGTTCCGAACAACGCGTGATATCAGCAATCTGCTGTCATTCTCCAGTCCATACATACCCATCCATACCCATTCAGTATCTGCCAATACCATCGTCCCATCCTGTCTTCCCGCATCTGAATCAAGTTCAATCCCAGTGCCGCGATGTCCACTACACCCGAAACGGATCTCGCTGCAGCCCCAGCAGCGTTGGGACAAGGCCAAGTCCAAGTCGACGCCGACCTCGACGGCGCACCCGTCCTCCCCCTCCACCTCGTCGGCACACAGGCATTCCTCCCGTCGCTCCTGGCGCACATCCGTGGGAGCACGACGACGACGGGGACGGCGCTCCCTCTAGACCAAGTCATCCTCCAATCCATCTTACTCTGCCTCATCGCGGGGGAGAAGCACCTCATCCTGCGTACCCTCGAGGAGGATATCGGGTTCACTTCGAAACTCGTTGTTTGGGTGAGTGAGTCCCCCATTCATATACATGTTTCGATCAATGCATGTTCGCATTTGCTTCTGCATACCCTTTTTCTTCTTTCCCCCGAACGACTCTTCTATCTCTATCTCCGGATGGGATCTTGTTCTTGGTCGTGTTCGTGTTATCTTTTGATCTTTTGATCTTTTGACATGATGATGACAATGATGATGATGGCTGCGGGGTATGAGACAGCCCACCCAGCTTCTGAGCTATTCGAGGAACCCACTCCGTTACACGCGCAGGAACTTCACTTTTCCACCTCCACATCAAGTACACGGTGTATATTTAGCGCTCTCTCGTCTCCTAGGCCTCATCGTCGACCCGACCCGACCAATACACATGCATCTATGGACCGAAAAAGTCGTATTCCATCACACCTCGTGCATCTATCAGCATCTCTGCGTTACTTTCGAGTTCTCTGCAGCACACCACCACGCACACCACACTGTCTCTGCACCACTGCACCCCATCGACAACCCCGGCTCGCGCTATCCGTTATACTGTATAGCCAAGAAGAGTCTTTCTTTCCACTTATATGCTGCATGCCATGCATGCATGCATCACTGATTGACTAACATCCGAAACCTATGCTCTCTGCCCAATGCTCTCTTCCTCTTAATGGTCTCTTGCTCCTATTTCCTTTTGGTGAACGCCATTCATGGGTCCATGTGTTCCGGGCTCGAAGGGGTCTTGTGCTGTGTCAGGTGATATCGTTATTCTGATTACCGGCGCTCTCGGACTTGGACTTGGACTTTGACTTCTTTTTCCTCTGACTCGTCTTTTGAAAATTCGAACTCCTCGTTTTATCCCAAACTCTTCTAGGGTGTCCGCTACGAAAAAGCGCCCACATCCTTGTCAAACAAATACCTCCTTATCCCTGCCTATGCAGCATCGGCTCACAAGGCCTATACACCGCGCATTAGCACTGTACCCCCAACCTCGCGCCGCGCCGCGCTATCTATCTATCCGCTATCCGCTACACAACTCCTTTCTGCCTGTTAAAGTATCTGTCTGTCTGTCAATGGGCAGAGGCAAGTACTGGTACTGACCTGGCTGGCGACGATAGGGATTTGCGCTATCGGTTATAGTTATCGTTATCTCTGGCTCTGGCTCTGGCTCTGGCTCTGGATGGGGTATGGTTGTGGACGTTCTATTTCTGGACTTCGAGGTTGGCGAGCGCTCGTCTGTCTGTTTGTCTGTCTGTCTTCTGTCTATGTCTGTCTACGTCTGTCTTCGAGATACGCTTCCATCAGCACGAGGCCTTCTAGTCGACTTCAGTCTTGGGACTAGCGCGTTCATTATTGATCCTATTCTACGACTCGTGACACTTCATTTCATTCCACTTTGATTTCATTATACGTATCTTTCATCTAATTATCCTTTATCATCGCATCTCCATCTCCAATCTATTTCTATTTGCTTTTGGAAAGTAGTATACGATATGCTAACCACCAATTCATTTCCTATTCACAGACACTATCGCACATATTCGACCTCCCCACGCGCAAGCTCCGTCTCCGGCCACCACCATCAGCACTAGCACCTCCTTTCCCGTCCAGGCCTCCGTCCGTGCCTCCCACCCCCGGCGCTGGGGCCGCATCATCGTCCTCCAACTCGGTCGCGGTTCCAGCGCCCAGGCGCGCCAACCTAAAAACGAAATGCGCGTCGAACGACCCTGCTCTCTTCCAACGCGCGCTCTTCCTGCATGGACATGGAGGGGCGGAGACATCGGCGGACGAAGATGGGGATGAGGATGGGGATGAGGGGTACCCTCATCATGGCCATCCTCATGGTCATAGGAGGCGGTATTCTGGAACAGCGAAGGGGAATGGGAAGGGGAAAGGAAAGAAGAAACCGGGTGAGAAGAGGCACGCTTATACCGCGCCTGCTGCTCCGTTGGGGGGCGATGCGCGGTCGCGCTCTGTGCCTAGTAATCTTGTGGGTGTTGGTGGGGGTGGGATGCAGAGGACGACGTCGCCTGAGTCGATGCTTTTGGGTGCTGGCGGTGGTGGTTCGTACCGGCGACAGCAGCAACAACAGCAGACGACGACGACGACGACGACGACGACGCGTGAATACGCCGCGTCTGCAATATCCACCACGCCTACAACGACAACAACAACGCCCATACCCATCATCCGCCCCCAACCGATCTACGCAGCACAAAGACAAAGCCTCCTCCCACACGCATACACCGACCCACTCCCTGCCTCTCCCACCACCACCGCGCGACCGCGCTCGTCACACAGCCGCTTCGGCTTGGGATCGCACCGACGCCACTCGCGGGTATCCTCCACGTCCACATCGCGTGCTGGAGGGGGAGGAGGAGGCGGCCCCCCGCAGCTCCCGCGCGCGTTGGTGCTTTCGGGGCTGGAGGATGCGAGTGAGGGTGTGCAGAGGGCGTTGACGAGGGTACTCGCGGACGGGAAGGTCGTTCTTGAGGAGGAGGATGGTGCAGAGGATGGTGACGGTGATGGTGGTGGTGGTGGTGGTGGTAGTGGGGTGTGGACGTTGCCCGAGGGTTTTTTCGTGGTCTATGTGTGTCCTTGGAGTACGACTGAGCGGCCGGGGGTGCATAAGAGTTTGGTGAGTGTGGGTTGTGGCTTATTGATGCGAAAGGGAAATATTGATGGTGTTTTTCTTGTCTTTTTTTCTTTTGGCGTTGACAGTTGGACAAGTTCGCGATGAGCACGAATGTGTTCGTGCCGCAGAATATACGACGCGACTTCCATCTCCTCCCTTTCTCCCCTGTGCCGACGCATTTTCTGGGTGTGCAGCACCAGCACCAGCAATTCCAAAGTAACAGCAATAATAATAATACCAGTCTTCCCTCGCCCCAGTACAAGTTCTTCTCACATTCGAACCCAGGCACGCCGTCGCCTGCGCAGGCGCTCGCGCTGCCTCAAACGTACACGCCGCCGCCTGCGACTCCAGCAGCGCTTCCGGGATCATCGTCGGTGCACCGCCGCGCATCGACGCATTCGAACCAGTCGCATGCAAAGTCGTCGCTGTACACGTACCACTCGCAACACACGCACCATACGCAAGTCCCGACAAACCGACACTCGACATACTCCACACTCTCCACGCTCTACGCCGCAACAACCCACCCAACCGCCTCCGCCCCCGCACCACCAACGCTCTTCCGCACCCCACCCATCCCTTCCTCGTGGATCAGCACTCTGCGCTCTATGGCGCAGAAACATACGTACATCTCCCCGGATCTCAGGCTGTACATGGCGGACATCTTCTCCGCGGCGCGGAACCATGCACGGCTTGATGCGATGCTCCTGGGGCGCTCGGCGCTCAAGGACGCCGAGGCGCTTGTAAGAGCGAGTCGGGTGCTCGGGGTGGATTTGACGGGGATGGAACTTTTGAGGCCTGTTGTGGGCGGTGTTGGTGCTGGGGCTGGGGCGGGTGTGGGGGATGAGGCATACGAGGGCTTCGCTCCGGGCGCAGCAAGTGGGAAGGCGGGTGAGGACGACGATACGGATGAGGATGAGGACGACGAGGACGAGTATAGCTCCGCACTCGATATCTCAATCCACAGCGAACCCCTACTCACCACGCGCGCGCAGTCCGTAACCGAGTCCGCGCTCCCCGCACCGCTCGCCGCTATGCGCACGCTCGACGTGTCGGAGGTGAACATCGCGCGCATCGTACCGCGCGTTATCTCGCATCGCGTGCGGCTGCGTTCCGGGCCGGAGGAGGAGGTCCTGGCGAGTGCGTTGTTTGGGGCGACGTTTGCGCCGCCCCTTCCCCCGCCGCCGAAGGAAACGCGTGGGGAGAAGGAAGGTGGTATGGGGAAGAATGCGAAGGCTGGTGATGGGCAGGGAGAGGATGGGAAGAAAAATGAGCTGGTGTCAGTTAAGGCGGTTCTTGTGCAGATCTTAGCGGAGGTTTGACGATCTCAATCCAAGTAGATTTGACTGGACACATATACGGCTGCATTCATGATGGAAAGTACACAATTAGAAGTACCAAATAGACAGACAAGGGAAGGGAAGAAAAGAAAAGAAAAGAAAGGAAAGGAAAAGAAAAGAAAAGAAAAGAAAAGAAAGAAGAGAAAATACAATGATATCGAAGAATTGCTTTCTGTTATCACGTACGCCGTTCAAAATGGGTGATTTACAAATCTACCGGATCTCTACCTCAACCATTTCCGATCCGATTTGCGTCTTGTCTTCATCAGGCTTGGATTCCGTTATTCCTTCTGGGTGAATATTTTCGTCAATCTTGTCATCATTTTGGCTCTTCGATTCAGCGTCCTTCGTTTGTAAAACTACTGTCTGCGTGGCTTGTCTATCGCTGCTGCTGTCAATTCTGAATGTAGAATTTTGGGGTTGAACATCCTCGAAGACAACCACTGCAATTGACATACAAAGCTTCCAGATTGGCAAAATGAGAAAGAGCAGCGGAAAACTCACATTTTAGAGTATAGAGGCCCCGCATCCACAACGGCACCCACAGAAGCAGGACCAAAAATCCCCATTTCTTCTCTGCGTGCCCAGATTCTGTCAACGATATCATGGCATTCCGCGCCTTTTCGGTGAACACCAATTCTGCCAACATCCCACTGGCAAAGGCAAAGCTCATGAAAGCCCTCGCCTCCTTGCGCGCCAAAACCTTCCAGAATGCTTGAATGGCTAGGATAATCGAGATCTTTAGCAATCGAATAACTATGACAATTATGGCCGACAGAAGGATCCCAGCGATGGTCAATGCAAAAAGTGTCAACCCATATTGCCACCCCGTCAGGCTGTCCAGGCCGCTCAGGTCGACGCTGACATCCGAAGATTCCGCCTTTGCCGCAATTATGTGCAGAAGTGAGAGTTTGGGATTGCCATTATCTGCACACGCCCGTTCCAAATCAATGAGCGTCTGCCAGCCTGCTTGGCTCGCGAGCAGACTGCCTATCAAGCCCATGTAGAGCCCGAAGTCGAGTAAGCCGTAAAGAACGAGGACAGTGATGCGTAATCCGGAGACACGTTCCTCAAAAACCCCGGAGGCGACTATTGAGGATAAAAGGGAGAGGAATTGCGTGGTAGTCAGGGTGCGTAAGAATGTGAGCTCGTATATCTGGGCGTGCTGGAGAAATCGAGCAATAGCGGCTGCAGAAACTGTGATGCTGAATAGCGCGGCAGTGTCGATGAATGTGGCTTGCAAGACCTTCAGATTCTCTTTTGCTTTGTTACCGATATTACCGATATTCCACCGATTGCGAAGCCAGTAAGCAACGCAGAACAATGGGCCGAAGAGGAAAGTAAAAGTGGCTTGTAGGATGTAGGATATATTGATACCAAAATCTGGAAGGATTTGATATCCTGTTCCCCATGGGAGCGTGCAAACTTGAGGGCAGAAGTCAACGTAGTTGGTTATGTTGAGATTTCCGGCATTTGCTTGGACCAGAAGATCGTTGATAGAAGAGAAGGTGGCCGTGGTGTCACACGAGAAGTTCGCCATCGGAATGAAGAGCTCGATGGGCTCAAAGGTTTCCTACTAGTAGACAGAATATGAGCAAGCACTCGTTTAAGGACCCCCACTGACCTGGTGTGATATCTGTTGCAAAAGAAAGAGAGAAGGTGAATGGGACACAACAAGTCAGAATGAAACCCGCATTGCATTGAAGCGATGCAGTGCTCATAAATACAACGGCGAAATATACTTCTAGTCGAGCTGCTACAATATAATTATAGACCATAGTTGGGTGATTATTGATTATCAGCTTGTCAGAACCCCCATTTGAGACGAAGATAACGATGTTCAAAGATGAAAAGGAGTCCAATTAAAAGGTACGGCTGTGCGTGGAAGCCCGTCGTCAAATGGACAACACTGGGGGCACCGTAGTGACACAAAGTTGATAGGATCACATTATATTATGGGAATTCGAAGTTGGTGAAGCAGCGACTTATAAGTCGCTGCTTCACTTTTTCCTCAAGAAAATTAAGCACTTCAACTTTGATTGCTTAAAAGTCCCCTTTTGCATTTCAATTTTGAAGCTGCTTCAAAATCGGCGGGGTTTTAATTACAGAATGTTGGATAGAAATATTTTACCTCCTCCCACATTATGCCTCGCGTCACGCAACGTCAAGAAGACACTGAATTGCTTCTAGAAGCCTTTTCTGTCTATATTCTGACTTTGATGTCCACTGACGACACGCAAAGTGACTCACAGAATCCGAATCTGACAGCTCCGATGGTAACCACAACACAGATGATGACCCAGTTGCCAATGGAATTATGCGTGCACTTAACGAGCTCTGTCAAAACCGGTTCATTGAAACACGCCGTGAAATTTCGAAGACACAGGAAAATTTATGACTTCTTTTGAACGACTACCGCTACCGCTTTCCCAATATCTTTTGTTCTTATATGCGTGTCACTCCAGATTGTTTTGCACATCTTGTCACATCAATCAAAGACAATGCAGTATTATATAACAATTCAAATAATAGGGAGATTTGGGCATTACAGGAATGCAGCAAGCACAACAAAGGTTGCACTCTGGGCTGGTGTAGGCTTTAGTACAGTCCGAAATGCTACTGTACATGTCATGATGGCTATTTGTGATCCTTGCCTTCGAGCTGTTGCTATGATCCAGTCAACAGACGAAGAAATTGAGCGCACAAAGGCCTGGGTTGAGGAGAATTCTTGCAGGCGCGTGAATTAAACTAAAACGCGGGATGGACGCGACGTACGCGACTTGCGGCATTCTCCGTCGGAGTTCAAACTTCGCTGGCTGCGCTCGCTCAGAAATTTTGGAGGCTTCGCTTATCTGTTGCTCCAACTTTTCTGAAGCGTGGGAGAAGCAGAAAAAGTGAAGCAGCGATTTATAAGTCGCTGCTTCGCCAACTTTGAATTCCCCTATTGTCCAGAACTGGGACAGATACAGGCGGACAAGTTAATGGCACGTAAAGAAGAAGAAGAAAAGAGAAATAATTTTAATTGAATAAAAAAATGTCTGAGCGTCACATTATATGTAAGGACCGTTGCAAGCAGCCAGGCTGGCCCAGGCTTACTCTACAGCGTGATTGACAATAATATCTTATTCCTTCCTTGTATCTGCTTCTAATTCGCGCTCAATGCCCCAAAGCCTGATATCATCAACGATGAATTTCAGCGCTACTCCTCGAAGGAGCTTAAAACACTCACCATCTATATAGCTATACACACCCTCGAATCTCTGTCACGACATCTTTGATCCTCGGAAGCAGCTGCATACACTGCAAGCCCAGCATCTCCCAAAACAAGCTTTGCTCCGACTTCTTTGGCAGCTGCGATAGCCAAACCCATGTCTTTCTTCATCAATGCACCTGCCAGTGGTATCCATCCCAAATTTATCTCAGCACCGCCAAATACCATTTGAAGACAAAAAAACCACATGCCTTAAACCCTCCTTTATATCCCTTACTCGTAACAGTATCAGGACATACCCCAGGCACCGGATTAACCGTATCATTCACCCAACTCCCCCCAGAGCTCGTGCTAAAACATCTCTGCAGCATCCGTGGATCCACGCTCAGCCGCATGCCGAGGTTCATCGCCTCGGTCGTCGCCGGCGCGATCATTCCGCTCAGGTTGTTGTTTTTGAGCTCCGTCGCGAGCCCGAGCGAGGGTCCGCCTAGTGCGTAGACATTCGTGCCCATGGTGCGCAGGATGCGCGTGAGAAGGGGGAGGGAGGGCGAGTCCTGTGCGCAGCCAAGCATGATTGTGAGTGTGCCTTTGGATGCGCCAGCGGTGCCACCTGAGACGGGGGCATCGAAGAATTGGGGTGGTGGGTTGGTGTGTGTGGGATTGGATGTTCGCGTTGATGGAGAGCAAAGTGGCGATATCGATTGTTGAGCTGAGGTATTTAGTTCATAACTTTGTGTAGAGATAGGGCGAAATAATTGCTCACCAGTCTATGAATATTTCCCTGAGATGTCACCGGCTGCAAGAATACCAGTCCCCGGAGTCTGAAAGACGGCTCGAACATGGGCGCCTAATATATTCATTAGCATCTTTGCATTATTCACGTTCTCCGTGCATATATATTAAAGACAAAATATGCACCCTCTGGTACTATTGTAATCACACACTCCTAGAAATAGAACGAAGTTCTTAAGCCTCAAAATGAATAAACGACAACACAACGTAACGATCGCTCAGTAACCTCCCTCGCATCCTTCGCAATGACATACGCCCTTTAAAATGGGTGATTGACAAATCTACCGGATCTCTACCTCAATCATTTCCGATCCGATTTGCGTCTTGTCTTCCATTTTTTTCTTTTTCATCAGGCTCGAATTTCGTTATTCCTTCTGGGTGAAAATTTTCGTCAATCTTGTCATTATTTTGGCCCTTCGATTCGACGTCCTTCGTTTGTGCTACTGTCTGCGTGGCTTGTCCTTTTGCAATATCGCCGCTGTTCTCAATGCTGGATGTAGAATCTCTGGGTTGAACATCCTCGAAGATAATCACTGTCACACAAAGCTTCCAGATTGGCAAAATAAGAAAGAGCAGAAAGAGCGGTTGGAAACTCACAATGTAGAGTATAGAGGCCCCGCATCCACAACGGCACCCACAGAAATAGGGCCAGAAGCTAATCAAATCCCCACTCCTTCTCCTCGTGCCTAGCTTCTGTCAATGCTATCATGGCATCCCGTGCCTTTACTGTCAATACCAATTCTACCAACATCCCAATGGCCAAGCCAAAGCTCACAAAAGCCAAAGGCCCCGCGTCCTTGCTGGCCAAAACCTTCAAGATCAGGACCATCGCGGCCACCAGTACTAGAAGAACTACGAGAACTATGACCATCAGAAGAATCCCAGCGATGGTCAATCCAAACACTGTCAATTGAGCTTTCCACCCCGTCAGGCTGTTCAGGCTGCTTAGGTTGACGCTGGCCTCTGGGGTCGATGAATTCGCCTTTGCCGCAATGATGTGCAGAAGTGAGAGTTTGGGATGGCCATTATCTGCACATGCCCGTTCCAAATCAATGAGTGTTTGCCAGCCTGTATGGCTTGTGTGCAGACTGCGTATAAAGCCCACGTAGAGCCCGAAGTTGAGTAATCCGTAGAGAACGAGGACAGTGATGCATAATTCGGAGATACGTTCCTCGAAAACCCCGGAGGCGACTATTGAGGATAAAAGGGAGAGGAATTGTGTGGTAGTCAGGGTGCGTAAGAATGTGAGCTCGTATATCTGGGCGTGCTGACGAAATCGAGCAACAGCGGCTGCAGCAACTGTGATGCTGAATAGTGTGGCAGTGTCGATGAATGTGGCTTGCAAAATCTTCAGATTCTCTCACTGCTGGGGCTGAATACTTTTTTGGCCCAGAAAAGTAATCTCGGAGAATGTTTCGCAACTTTTTCAAATACATAAAAGCTTAACTTTTCTGCACTGGAAAAGTAATAAATTATACAAACTTTTTCATTGCTTCTCCAGATCAAAAAATGATTCATTTTCTTCACACTTTTCTGTTTACGGACATTTTTGAGCCTGATTTTGGCAGGCGGTTGCTATTTTTGGGGGTAAAAGTATGATAAAAAGGTATCATTTTCGAGCAGAAAATAGGTTCAAAAAGTTTATATATTCCTCTACTTTCTCGATACAGAAAAGTTTAGCTTTTTATTTTTGAAAAAGTAACGTAACATTCTCCGAGATTACTTTTCTGGGCCGAAAAAGTATTCAGCCCCAGCAGTGTCTTTTGCTTTGTTACCGATATTACCGATATTCCACCGATTGCGAAGCCCGTAAACAACACAGAACAATGGGCCGAAGATGAAGGTAAGAGTGGCTTGGAGGATGTAGGATACATTGACACCGATTCCTGGAAGTATTTGATATCCTGTTCCCCATGGGAGTGTGCAGACTTGAGGGCATGAGCCAACGTAGGTGGTGACGTTGAGATTCCCGACATTGGCTTGGGTGAGGGCATCGTTGATAGAAGAGAAGGCGCTACACGAGAAGTTCGTCATCGAAATGAAGAGCTCAATAGGCTCAAAGAATTCCTAGACAGAATAAGAGTAAGCACTTGTTTGAGGAGCCGTTCTCGGTCAAGAAATTATTGACCTGATGTGATAACTGTTGCAAAAGAAAGAGACAATACGAATGGGGCGTAACAAGTCAGGATGAAACCCGTATTGCATTGAAGAGATGCAATGAGACGCTCGTGTTATATACAACAGCGAAACATATTATTTACTAAGCCGCTGGTACAATATAGCAATAGGCCGTACTGGGGTGATTATCGATTACTATCGGCTTATCAGAACCCCATTTGAGAAACATGTAACAAAGTTGAAAGACGAAAACGAATCTAAATTGATTAAGCTGTGTCTACGGTTCATGTGGATGATCATGCACGCCCGTACTCACGATCCACTTGTTATGTTCGAGCGATCTGTGAGCGCTTTACAATGTTAGCTATGCGACAGTTTTTCCGACGTGTCTCCTAATTTTAATACTTACATTCATACTTGCACACGAAAAGGTATGGGACTAATAGGTCGAATGGTCTATTTTACTGTATGGCTATGCAATTGACAGTAACATATTATTCCTTCCTTGAGTCTGCTTCTGATTCAGGCTCACTGCCTCTTAGCCTGATATATCAAAGATGAATTTCAGCGCTACTCTTCTCGAAGGGGCATTGACAAGTAAATTTATCTCAGCACCGCCAAATACCCTTTGAAGACACGCGCTGCCTCAAACATACACGCCTCCGCCTGCGACCCCAGTCGCACTTCCAGGATCGTCATCGGTGCACCGCCGCGCATCGACGCGTTCGAACCAGTCGCATGCAAAGTCGTTGTACACGTACCACTCACAACATACGCACCATACGCAACACACGCAAGCCAGGACACTCGACATACTCCACGCTCTCCATGCTCTACGCCCCCACAACCCACCCAACCCACCCAACCGCCTCTACCCCCGCACCACCAACGCTCTTCCGCAACCCGCCCATCCCTTCCTCGTGGATCAGCACCCTGCGCTCTATAGCGCAGAAGCACACGTACATCTCCCCGGATCTTACGCTGTACATGGTCCGACATCTTCTCTGAGGCGCGGAACCACGCGCGGCTCGATGCGATGCTCCTGGGGCGTGCGGCGCTGAAGGACGCCGAGGCGCTAGGCGTGGGGGATGAGGCGTACGAGGGCTTCGCTCAGGGTGCACAAGGTGCCAGTGGGAAGGCGAGTGAGGACGACGATACGGATGAGGATGAAGACGACGAGGACGAGCATAGCTCCGCACTCGACATCTCAATCCACAACGAACCCCTACTCCCCACGCGCGCACCTTCCATCACCGAATCCGCACTCCCCGCACCGCTCGACGTGTCGGAGGTGAACATCGCGCGCCTCGTGCCGCGCATTATCTCGCATCGCGTGCGGCTACGTTCCGGGCCGGAGGAGGAAGGGGCGACGTTTGCGCCGCCCGTCCCCCCTCCGCCATCGAAAGAAACACGTGGCGAGAAGGAGGATGGTATGGATGATAAGAATACGAAGGCTGGTGATGGGCAGGGAGAGGATGGGAAGAAAAATGAGCTGGTGTCAGTTAAGGCGGTTCTTGTGCAGATTTTAGCGGAGGTTTGAGCGTCGTCATCGGAGTCGAAAGAACAATGAGTTTTTCAGTTCGCTTTACGATAGTATGTATAGTACAGTGGCATTTATACAACTGTTAGCTTTCTAAGTAATAGCCTGCACACATGTTGATCGATGGAGAACGCAAAGTTAGTGTGGAACTTGATATGCGGTGGTGTGGATTTCTGTCTTCTCAAATTGGCTCTTTTCTGCCATTTGAGTTTCATCATTTATGCCCGTTTTTTCGTCCGTCTGAGAATTGTCTTCAGATTTTTCCTTTTCATTGTCGTCATATGGTCGAGGTTTGATTGTTGGTGTCTGACCGTATCCTGTTTCGACATCGCCTCGAATCGTTGTTGGCTTCACCGGTTCAATGTCGTCAAATACTCTCACTGTCACCCCCCCATTAGCGAATGAGTCTGACAGAAATTAAATGTTGAGAACTTACGAAGTATGGTGTAGACGGTCTGCAGACAAAGCGGGGCCCACAAGAACAGAGCAATAATTTGCCCGAGCCCCCACTGATTGTCCTGGAATTCCGACCCCATTATCGATTTCATTACATTCCGCGTCTTCTCCATCTCCGTCAGTTCCACTAGCATTCCAATGGTGAGACCAAAGCTTATAATACCTGTCGCTACAGCATTCTTGCTAGTGAGAGCAGTAAACAACAGGAAGAGGATGTTGCACACAATGACCAAGGCAAGACAACCGATCAGTACCAATCCGGTCAATATCAACTCGAATTTCCACCCATTTTTGACAAATATAAAGAGGTATTGCTCGAACGTAATATGAGGGAAGTGAACGATAGGTGAAGGAATGTGAGGAATCCAGTGTGAGAGGTGGCCATAAGCTCCACACGCCTGCCCTAGTTCGCTGAGCGTCTGCCAACTTGCTTGGCTTGTCCACAAGCCGACTATCAAGCCCATGTAGAGCCCAAACTCGAGCAGCCCGTAAATGATGAGAATCGTCTTACGGGTCGCTCCGATGCGCTTTTCGAAGACGCCAGACGTGACTGTGGAACACAAAAAAGAGAGAAACTGCATCGTCGTGAGAGAGCGTAGAAAGGCGAGCTCGTAGAAAGGTGCGTGCTGGTGGAAGCGAATGACGGCGGCGATGGCGACGGCGATGCTGAGCTGTGCTGATATGTCAAGGAATGTATCCTGAAGAATCTCCAGGTAGTCCTTCAATTTTTCGCTCACTATCCACCGTTTTCGACTCCCGTAAGCCAAGCAGAAAATAGGACCAAAGATGAAAGTGAGGACGGCTTGCAAAATGTAGGATATGTTGGGACCAATTCCCGAGAGGTCTGGATTTCCCGTTCCCCAAGCGATTGTGCAAATTTGCGGGCATGCAGCGACATAGGTGGTAGTGTTTAACTTGCCCATGTTGGCTTGGGTGAGCGCCTCGTTGATAGAGGAGAATGCGTCGCATGAGAAGTTTGCCATCTTGGTATACTATGATTACAGTAAAGAGTAAGTATACATCGAGAGAAAGTCATCATCGAAAGTCTACCGACGCTTTTACGCAAATGCGATAATGGTTCCGTTAAAGGGCTGGTCGAAAAATGGGCGACAGAATGGCGGGGCAAGTGGTTAGCCACGCAGGAAAACATATGGAACGCTGTCCCTTAAATACGGTTGCCACATGTTTTCAATGTTCAAAGATAGATTATCATTAGACGCCCGCAATATATCGAAGACCCACGGAACAAGTGCATGGAGAGATGGTCCCTTTCGATTGAATGAAGGATTATTGTCGGTGACGTGCGGCCATGCACCATGTCATTTTATCATCACGCTAAGCTATAAGAATATGATCGATTAGACGCCCGTTTTTATTTTGGTCCAACGAAGATAAATGATTTCCCTGGTTATGGACATGCAGTTGAGAAATTTTCTTCTAAGTTCTATTGGACATGGTAAAGTGAATGGTAGCGAATATGTACAAATTTTCAATAATTCAGAGTTTCTACTCTATATTCAACTTCAAAGCAATGGTGCCCGGGTTTTCCCTTATCTACGGGTGTCAGAATGCCAAAATTAAACCATGTCAATGGCGTTCTGCGTCTGTCGCGGAAGATCCACCCTTTTCCCTGTGTATGGTATATTGATCAAAGCTGCTGCATTAGGATAAAGTAGATGCAGGGGCTTCTCAGGGTGTCGGGGCTTTGGAACTTCCGACTTGGGATTCCTCTGCAATCCTTTTCGATTTTATCATGATCATCACATCGGACTTATTACTCCAAAGAATTCAATACGATTCACTGACTTTCATATAGTAAAGCGCTCTCGGATGTGCAAGGAAGCGTGTTCACTTAGTTCTCGCCTGGTAATCAAGATTTAAATTTCCACACATAAATCTCCGCAAGAACTCCTCCGATTCATTCTTTATATTTACAAAAAGCCTTTGAAATCCAACAGAACCTAAATCAACGGAGCAGGAAAATTTTATCTGAAGCTGATAAGTAGAGTGGTGGTCTCGATTGTCAAGTCTTCGTATTAATCCAATTCCAGCGAATTCGAAAATCCTATTGTTGAACTTTAACGTTTAACAGCGACAATTTAATGGATATGAGTTACAATTTGAACAAGCCGCACTTCACCCATACAATGTAGGGTAATATCTCAATCATTATTTGTACTATTTGCTAATTCAGGCTCACTCCCCCCCAGCCTAATTTCATCGACGAATTTTCAGCGCAACTTCTCGAAGGAAGTAAACCGACTCACCATCTATACACCACTCTCGAGTCTCTATCACGACATCTCGGATCCTCGGAAGCAGCCGCATACGCTGCAAGCCCAGCATCTCCCAAAACAAGCTTTGCTCCGACTTCTTTGGCAGCTGCGATAGCCAAACCCATGTCTTTCTTCATCAATTGCACCTGTTATCCATCCCAAGCTCATTTTAGCACCGCCAAATACCATTTGAAGACAAAAAACCACACGCCTTAAACCCTCCTTTATATCCCTTACTCGTAACAGCATCAGGACACACCCCAGGCACCGGATTAACCGTATCATTCACCCAACTCCCCCCAGAGCTCGTGCTAAAACACCTCTGCAGCACCCGCGGGTCCACACCCAGCCGCATGCCGAGGTTCATCGCCTCGCTCGTCGCCAGCGCGATCATCCCGCTCAGGTAGTTGTTGCTGAGCTTCGCCGCGAGCCCGAGCGAGGGTCCGCCCAGTGCGTAGACGTTCGTGCCCATGGTGCGCAGGATGCGCGTGAGAAGGGGGAGGGAGTGCGAGTCCTGTGCGCAGCCTAGCATAATTGTGAGTGTGCCTTTGGATGCGCCAGCGGTGCCGCCTGAGACGGGGGCATCGAAGAATTGAGGTGGTGGGTTGGTGTGGGTGGGTGAGGATGCGTGAGTGGATTGGACGGCAGCGTTGATGGAGAGCGAGGTGGCGATGTCGATTGTCGAGCTAGTATTTATCTATGATACCAGATGAAGATATATGTGGATATGACTTGCTTACCAGTCAATAAATATTTTCCCTGAAATGTCTGGTGCTGCAAGGATACCAGTCTCCGGAGTCTGAAAAACGGCTCGAACATGGGCGCCTAATATATTCATTAGCACCTTTGCATCATTCACGTTCCCCGTACATAGAACAAAGAGAAAATACCCACCTTCAGGTACTATCGTAATAATGCACTCCTAAGGAGTAGAGCGGGTATTAATTTACAAGCCTCCAATGGAACAAACTTGAACAACATAACGTACCGATCGCTCAGTAACCTCCCTCGCATCCTTCGCAATGACCACATACTCCCCCATCCCAGCATTACCGGCTGTCTCCTTCAAAAAATTCTCTAGTACTCCAGCATCAATGTCATAGATGTACAACACGCTTTCAGCGGGCACCTTCGCGCGAAGCTGCAACGCCATAGGGAAGCCCATCGCTCCTAGGCCTATCCATCCAAACGTTTTCGGGAAGTCGGGCTGAGTGACATCTTCTGAATTCATCTTCGCGCTTCCTAGTACCTTGTCAGCCTGCAGAGTTTTTAAGCTTCAATGACCTCCGTGCGTTAGGTTTGCTTCAGCGTCGAGTCCTGTCGAGTCGCTGCTGGCGGTGAATTATGAAAGCGAAAGTTTACCTGAAAGTCCATGAGACAGCACCAGCATCACACGCCGCCTCAACATCTGTTAATCGTTTATCTCGTTCTTCTCAGCTGCCTGAGCCGTCGCGCTGACATTGGAGTCCCTTGAGAGTTTTCTGTCCAAGTGCGAAGGTGCATGATGCCACCGTTCCTATTTTTAGTGTGCTCGGCTTCTACCGGCCCGAAGAATTTTTGGCGCGTGATGTCATAAAGGGAACACGAGCCCACCGACGGCGACAGCGCCGACAAAAATTTTGGTGTCGTCCGAAATGCCCTGGGTGACCGGATGCAAGGGGGGGGAGGCTTCTCGAAGGGTCAGAATTCAAAATTGAGGAGAAACGCGTCTTGATTGAGCTCTCAACACTGTGCGAGACGGTTTGAGACTTTTTTTCGTGAAGGAGTTATAATCGTCAAAGGTTTCTCTCACAGGGATCTAACTTGAAGCAAAGCACCCAGGTGCGTCGTCTCGTGTGTATTGTATATCAGACTCCGAACCCGAAATCACGCAGCCTCAAGCACCTTAATCGGACTGACAACGATGTCGAGGCCTAACGAAGATGCGCATAAGGAGCTGTACGATGCTGGGATCGTGATGAGGCGGAAGGTCATGGTGCGCTCTTTCGGGTTACCGTCTGGTGCATTTGAAGGTTGATTGAAGAGGTGTTCATGGCGGTGTAGGGCGGTGCATATGTCGATAACCAGCTGAACACGGTGCGTTAACTTTGCCATACCTCTTTGTATATTCGTTTCTGAATTAGTTGGATGAAAATACTAGGGCGTATCTGACTTTATGAAGCCTATGCAGGAGTTGGCTATGGAGGTGCGGTGCATGGGTCTTCCCCCAATTGTTCATCGTCGATTGGATTTATCGGACAGGCTGCTTGGGGTACGATATGGACGCGTCCTGGATTAGAGCTCAAGCAGCGCAGCTTGATCGTTATCGCGCTCCTCGCATCGCAAGGCAAGGAAGTTGAGGTCAGTCATCGCCGTTCCATCTCCTGCTGTCCGAGACGTCGCTAACGGCTTTTGTTGCCCTTCTCCTTCCTATCGGCGCATTTCCAGCTCACATGGCATATTCGGTACGCAGCACTACTTGGTCTTGGGGGGCATAGCCTCGCGATAAGATGCTAATTATCGATAACAGTGGCGCGGTGAATAATGGCGCGTCGGAAATCGAGATTCGCGAGACGCTGTTGCAGACCGCGACGTACAGCGGGATACCGACTGGAATGTCGAGCTTCAGGGTGGCGGATGCGGTTATCAAGAAGTTGAAGGAAGAGGGAAAGCTGCCTTGAAAGTGGTGAAAACGAGTTAAATTCCAGAGCATTACCGACACATTTCTTTTCGCTTCTGTAAAATTGTGTACTACAGCCTCATTCTGCGTGGATTGTTCCTTTCCTATGGAAGATGGCTGCGCTTCAGTATCAACAGGCGTTCGAAATCCGCTGACGTGTTTTTGGTGACGCTTGGCTTCAAATTGTGGCGTCTTTGTTCAGAAAACTCACAGGAATACAGCACATGCTCACCAATTTAACTTTTCCGATCCTTCGGGTGATTTGGCGACATGCGTGCCAGGAGGAAACGAGGAGCATCAAGCAGTGCTCCAAAACGCCACGGCGAAAAGGCATATTACATCATATTCCCACGGATTTATGAGGAGGGTATGACGCGGGTTCAACTGTTTCTTGTGCCAGACTCAAGCCAGACTTTATAAGAACCAGCTCCGCCACGTCCCTATTCTTCCATTCTTCTCCTATTTCGCCCCGCCATCTCCTTTTCATAATCACCAGCACGCCGCCCGCCCCAGCGCACACCACCATGGCAGCCTCCTCAGCGATCCCAGGCCTCTTCTTCTGCTTCTGCGCGATGACCCTGCTGATCTTCGTACGTCGCTGGATGTTTGCTTGTCTTGACCTGGACTGAGACTCACATCTTGCACAGGCATCGGTAGCGGTACCGACGTGGAACGCGATATCGTTCCTGAACATTGGCCCTAACGGTGGCACTCTCAAGTATGGTATCTTTGGATTCACAGGGAGCTCAACGAGTGTGGGGTACTTCTTCAGGTACGTCTCTTTTGCTCGTTTCTCTTGAGAAATTCTCCGTATCAGTGCTCTGATACATCTCTGTCTCAAATAGCAATGAGCACGTAAACAGCGGGGTTCTCCATAACCTTACTAAAACCCTCATCCTACATCCTATCGGTCTGTGCTGAAACAATCCTTCTTCGATCTACTGCGGAGTAACTCATAAGTTTTTTTACGTTCTCTCACAAACAGCGGCCGGTCTTTCTGGTTTTGCATTTTTCTTTGGCCTGATAGGTGCTGCCTACCACCGCGTGGGCACGGTTCTGATGACCCTCACCGCAGGGTTGGCGCTTCTCACCACATTCGTTGTCTGGATCATCGACATGGTCCTGTTCGGTATCGCACGCCAGCGTTACCGCAACGACGGCGACATCGCACAGTACGGTAACGGCAACTGGCTGACACTAGCCGCGCTCTTCGCCCTGCTCCTCGGTTTCTGCACGTCCGCCTGCGGTATCTTTGGCCACTACAGACGGAGACGGGACGTTGCATATTAAGCGGCTGTTTTGAGCTCTCGATTTTTTTTGCTTTCATGTACATCATGTACATCACGTCATTCCATGGAACGCTTTTTCATGCTTTCTCGGCTCTGGAACAATTTCCACCCACGAGGGGTGCCTTTTTTCCCCTTGTGTTGTTCTTCTCACATCTTCGCTTCTCCGCTTTCTAATCTCATCCCGTACCCGTTGTTCGATGGGAACGAATTTTGTTATTCTTAATTCCCGTATCTTCACTTCCGTCCACTCTTTTCCCTCATCCCCAACAACGATCACTAATGCCCCCTCTGTTCTGACCATCACGTCCTCCCTACGACGCTCTATGCCCTTCCTCATTGATACGTCTCTTCTTCACATCCGCTTTCTTGTGTATGTTTTCTCAGCGGAATACTCACGTTTAAATGTACTCTACCAATATTCATATTAGACCATTATCTCTTCACTGCCATGTTTCTTTGCTTTTGCTTTTTCGTTGTACTTTTTCCCGTTCTTCTTCCCCTCTTGTTGCTATATTACTTTCCGTACAATGTCCCCAGACAATTCCAGGTTACTTGATTAAAAATTAGTACGTATCTCCACATCTTTTTGTATTATAATTTGTACTTCTTGGCCGTGAAGTTGTGAGCCATTTTTTCCCAATTGACTACTTGTATGTGAGTGAGTTGAACCCTCTCGAAAATTCGGTACGCCGCCTGGTTATCGTTGCGCTCGAGAAGATATCCCATATTCTCGTTGGCTATGAAATCCCAACGGATTTCACGATGATCGATTCTATAGGTCGCCTGGCTGGTAGTCGAAGGGGTCACGTCAATCAGCTCGGTGTATCGAGCACGGTTCGCTTGTCGCCTCTCTGGATATGCTCGACCATGCCAAAAGATGGTGTAATAAGGTGTCAATTGTAACTGGTTTAGGCAGTATAAGTACACATTGTCACAATGCATTAAGCATCGATTTTTAGACAGGTGTCCAAGGGAAGATGATACCTAGTAGTCTATTGCGCATTTACACAGCTCCAGAACCAGTGTCAGGAAAACTTGAGGAAAAGTGAGATAGGATGTAGAGTCGTCCAAGACTGGGATAAGAGCGAGTCCTTAGAGAAGTCGTAGGAAGCTTGTAAGAAAAGATAATTCGAAGTTAATGCCATCCAAGGGAGCAAAAGGCGTCCTGGAAGGAGTAGCACAGTCAAAGTAAGCGCCAGCATTCGAGAGTGAAAGGGGGTGTCAGAAGTCCTCATACTTCACATTTCCCAAAAAGGAATGCGGGCCGGTTGGCCATGTGTGAAATGATTGTGAAATGATCCCGTTTTCAAAAATTCACGACTAGCCACCACCAACGCTACAGGAAATGCCTGCCCAAACCTTCGACTCCCGGCGCCTCGTAGGGGTGCACGCAGAGCGTGTCAGCGATGTCTCGAGCAGAGACTTCCCCGGGCATTATCCAGGAGAGGACCACTCATGGAACCTGCAAAAGTTCAAAAAGGTGCGTAAGCAGTTGTTTCTGTTTTTGTTCGTTTGCCTGGTTAATGGCGCTGGCGCTCAATTGATTTTTTCTTGGAAGTGTAGAACCTGAAAGTCAAGATTCAGAGACTATCGAAGCATTCGGTGGACTTTGATATCGTTGGGGTGGATGCGTCAATTGCGAACGCGTTCCGAAGGATTATGATCGCTGAGGTGGGTTTTACTTCGGGGTCTGTTACGCTGACGCAAGTTTTAATCGCGTTTTTATAGGTTCCAACTGTATGTATAGAACAAGTGTATGTGTGGAACAACACGACGGTCATCGTAGACGAGATTCTCTCACATCGAATAGGTCTTGTACCTCTCAACATTGATCCTTCATTACTCAGCATGAAAGCAGGCAAGTCCATCCTGGATTTGTCTTATATATCCTGAAAATAATCCTCCTCGTTCAAGATATCGCTGACACTGCAACGGACCGCGACACTGTCGTCTTCAAAATCGACTTGACCTGCGAACGGAATCCCAAAGCACCGAAAGGATCCACCAATCCCGACGAACTGTATATCAACCACGAGCTGTTGTCTTCACATATTAAATGGGATCCAGTAGGAGAGCAGGAGGACATCTTCGCTGGACAGAGACCTGGGCCAACGAATGGAAACATCGTCCTTGCGAAGTTGAGACCAGGGCAGTCGGTGAGCATGGAGTTGCATGCGGTGAAGGGGGTGGGCAAGGATCACGCGAAGTTCAGCCCTGTCGGTACGTTTATTATCTTCACCTTCCTCCGCTCGCGCGTCTAAACCGAAGACGAATGCAGCTACTGCATCATACCGTCTCCTCCCTCACATCAAAATCACACAACCCATCCCCCCACAACACGCCGAAAAATTCCAAAAATGCTTCTCGCCTGGTGTCATCAAAATCGACCCTCGAACGCAAGAAGTGAGCGTCGATGAGGAGAAAGTGCGGAACGACACCGTCAGTCGCGAGGTGCTGCGGCATCCAGAGTTTGCGGACAAGGTCGAGCTGAGCAGAGTGCGGGATTACTTTTTGTGTGCGTGCTTTTTCTCTCTTCTGTTGCTTGGATTGGGTTTGCTGATGCCTTTTTGGCGGATGTAGTCAATGTTGAGTCGGAAAGCGCGTATGCACCGGAGAGAATACTGCTGGAGTCGATAAAAGTCATGCGGGAAAAGCTGGCCGTAATAAAGGTCGCTGCCGAGGCATTGCGAGCAAAATCAACGGCAGTGGATAATGATGTGATGATGGAGGATGCATGAGACCCGCTTTTCTTGTTTAGATAGTTGTGAGTGTTCCCAATATTGTACGAATCCTGGCAAAAATATCCTAACATCTTTACTAGAGATGAGTATATTGTGCATGTATTGTACATGACGTGGTATATTGCATAACCCATGGAGCATGACGAGTCCTGATATACAAGCATATTATTACGATGGTGAAAGCACGCTCGCATTCAGATCGGTGCTGCTGGAGGCATTCGTTTGTTTTCATCTTTGAAACTGCGGGGAATGTTCGAAGCCGAGGGTTTCTTTGTAGGTTCAGGCTCCGGGTCACTCTTGGCTGTCGTCTCAGCAGGGACGGCGTCAACGTGTGGAACATCACTGGTTTGTGTCGGTATCTGTGTTGAAGTTTCTTTCTTATTCTTTGGTTGCAACCACTTCAAAAGCGTCGACTGCTTTGAACCACCTGCCTCAGGCTTCTTCTCGTGCTTGCTGCCAATTTCTTTCTTAATGTTCTCCTTCGTGTCTTTCTTACCACTTTTCCTGTCATCGTCCTTCGGAGGTTCCTCAGAACTCCCTCCAGCATCATCCACCTTCCCATCCTGCATGTGCCCCTCATCAACCTCATCACTATCCTCCTTCTCCCCGCCCTCCTCGTCATCCACTATTGCGTCCTTAAACACCTTCCTGAAATCCCGTATCGTCGACGCCCCAAGGATCGCAAACACCACGCTCTCGAAGACATTGTGGAACTTGCCCTCTGGGCGCACGAGCAAGTCATAGAAAATCCCGGCGATAACCTCGACGTCGTTCTGGAAGACGCCGGTGCCGTAGGCACCGAGTACCAGGTGCCCCGCACCGCGCTTGTGGAAGAGGAAGAGCAGGCGCCCGATGCGCTCGCGCATTTCGGCGATGATGTTGGCGTCGGCCATGGCAAGGAGGGTGGTGAGCGGGATGGGTAGTGGCGAAGGAATGCGCGGGAGGTTGGAGGTGGATGGTTCCGGTTGGATTGGAGGTGTTATGGGCAGAGGAATTTCGGCGGGGTCTGGATGTTTGAATATGCCAGGAGGGTTTTGTGATGTGACGGTGGTCCAGGGGTTGATTTCATCTTGTGGCAGTTGCTCGAGGGTGGTGGGCGAATCGTCCATTGGTATAGACGTGGAGCTGGCAGAGCCATCCTGCGGCGACGCTTGTTGAAGTTGGAGGCCGGCATTGTCTGGCTCGGATTGGGTCTCTGGAGTTTTAGACGCATCTTTCATCTCTACATCCGTACCCTTGTTATCCTCATCGACTTCCATCCCGTCTGGGTTATTGTCAGGCTTCCTACTCTCCTCCTCCTCCTCAGCCTTCTTTTTCTCCTGTTCAACCTTCAATCTCTCTTCAGCCTTTTCTTTCATCAGCTGCCTCTTACGCTCCCTCTGCTCTCTGAACTCCTTTTCTCTTTGCCTCCTTTCCGCTTTTTGTTGTTCCCTAGAAGCCTCCGCAGCCCGCACCCTCGCTCGAAGCACGCGCATATCTTCTTCCCATTGCAGTTTCTGTCGTATTTCGCCTGCGTTGACTGCAGCAGAAGTGAGGATGTCCACGTCAATTGGATTCTTGAAGTGGCCTTTATCATTTCTGAAGAGCACGACGGCCGGAGAGTAGACCATGGCATGGGTGTAGTATTGATTATCGGGATCTTTGACGTAGTGCGCGTAGAACTGAGTTGCAACTGGGGTTATCAGAGAAGGGTATAAAGTAGATGTTCGCGCAATGGATTCTTCCTGTAAAGATGGATGTTATAGAAATATGAAGGTGAGAGACGGAAAATCGTCGCACCTGAGCTTGAGCACCGTTCATAAATCCTCCGCCAGCTTTCTTCGCAGAAGCGAAATTCAACACCCCAATCGTTCGGTTCTGCACCTCCGTGTGCAGCCCGAGCATCCTGTGCAAATTTCGTGCGCCAACGAGCGTCGAAACCTCCTCCATGACAATCTTTGTATCGCTTGCCTTTGACTTCCCAAGGTCCGCCTTAGCCCATCCCGCAATCTCCTCATCATCAGGTGAGAAGTACGCCGTGTTATCTTCGGTGTATTTTATCTTTGTGCGGAGATCGAAGGGCTCGTCGGCGCCTGGAGGAAAGTACGCCCCAGCCTCAATGGCGTCCAGCGTCATGTCGGCGATATCTTTCAGGTCATCGCGCGATAGTCTTGTGTTGCGAGCTACACCACGTTGTTGGTAGCGCGAGCGCGAGCCTTTGGTGCGTTGAGATTGGGCGGCGGATTTGTAGCGAGAGTTCGGTCGTACATCGTCGTAGCTTTGCCACCTGCCTGGGGGTTGTGGCTCGCGTGGCTCGTCGAGGTCGGATCTTGGGCTTGGAGGCCTATTCGAGATAAAGGAAGATGCTCGTTAGCAAGGAATCCGTTATATGCCGCGGAGAGATGAAGACGCACAGAAACATGACGATGATGTGTGCGAGCTGGCTGTTCTATTGAAAGCAGGCGACTTTCCAGCTGCAGAGCTTTCCGCTTGCGGTTTTAAGGTTGGACACACGAGTCAATTGACAGATGTGACTCGATCCAACTTTAGAACCAAGGTGAGATACGGTGAAAAGATGATCTCGCAGGCGCGTAGCTCGTCAGGGTCAGAAGGAAAGGTGGTTTGGCCGTGATCATGATGGGTGCGCAAATTAGGCGCCGGGATCTGCGGCGCGAGTCACGCCTGGATTCCGGAAGCGGTGTGATGACGCCTATGATTGTCGCGTCTTGGTCTGGCGCCTCGCCTTTGCCTGGCCCCTTGCGTCCAAGTATAAGACCACCGCCGCGCGCCTCATATTCAACAAACTCGCTCTATAACACTAAACACAACTTTTACTACAACTCCATCGTCATGATCATGCGTTCGAAACGCAATTACGACGAGATGGAATATGATCCCAACCAGGCTACACCCTCGGGCTCGTCGCCCAAGAAACATACGCAACCTGCTATTAAGGCGGGTCCTCGAAAGAAAGCACGCGTCAGTGACGCGTCTGCTGCGGAGGATGCGACTAACAAGGGGAAGAAAAATACTCAAAGTCAGTCCTGGATGGACATTAAACTTCCAAGAGAGGATGAGGTACGTCGTTAATTCTTCTTTCAAGTGCGCCAGATTGACTGGATGGGTTCCTTGTAGAGGGAAATACCTATCTAGTACGTGTTGGTTATCATGCATCAAACAAAAAGGATTACAATGTTGTTGTGTAGCGATGACTGTAACGAAATTCGACGAAAGATCAGGCGTCTGCAGAAGACGCCAGGTTTTAAAGTGTGTACGTTCTATCTTGCCACAGGTAAAATGTTGCTAATATGATCCTCTACATAGCTTAATCACTGGCTGAAGGACATTGGCAATATTAATAATAATTCTTATGCCCGCTTCAGTACGTCCTATTTCATGCCTACTTTTAACTTGCTCATTTTGCTAATCCAAGTCATAGTGCGATACGAAGGTGAAACTGGCGGCGCCTCCAACGGTACCTACTACGCTGCGTAAGATTCCTTGATCCGTCTCCCTTAAGTTCTCTGGAGGCTAATGAACACTCGAAATCAGGTACGTGTATTTCGAGAAAGTGCGCATCTTGGAGGGTATGAAAAAGACTACCACGCGTCTCGCGAATGAGAGACAACACAGTCGGACAGGTTTCTCTCGCAAGCTTCCGAGTCGTTGGATATGGGTGCGGGATGGAGAGCCCTGGAGATAATGAAGAAGCTATGTCATTATTTAATTGTATAATTTACCTGTACTTTCCAGTTTCAAACGACCGGAATGGTCTGCTATAAACATACCATTCTGAATGAATGAAAGAGGCGAAAGCACGCTTGATCTTTCTTTATCGTATAGTGGGCGACATAAATCCTGACCTATATATGGCGCCTAATATTCCTTTTTAGTGAGTCCTGCTATTGTGCGTTTGTCACGCATTCCCAAGAATCAAAGTTGGTCAAGCAAGTGAACTACAGTCCTAAGCCATACCTGATCTTCCTTATTTCCAGTCGTGCGTATGTATTCTCCAACCTCTTCAGTATTTGGTTATAGCGTGAGTCCTGCTGGTGTGTTTCGCTCGGTCGTGCTCTTCCAATTGTATCGTTTGCGTGCTCACGATATTCCAAGGTCTGTAAAAGGTTGACGACAAGATATGCAAGACGGTGATAAACAGAGCGTGAAGGAAAATTCGTCAAGGAAGCGCTGGAGGTTTAAAGGGCGGTCGATTTTGATTGCGGGGAAGGTGTCAATCTGCATGCCTGGACCCTGGCGGTCATCATTTATGTTCCCGGTGACTCACTTTACGCTCCTTTGACGGTACCGGTCCGCCTACGAGGGAGAATTTGTGGATATTTTGGGGCTTATCTTTCATTCTATTTTTTTGTTAAGAAATCAGCAGATGAGCATAGTCTGTAAGAAATGGTATGCAAAACATAAGAATCTATACGCTCGTACTACCTGCACATATATCAATGATTTTCGGGATTGGAAATTGCAATTGCAAGGATTGGTCGATATTGCCATCATTATTACGTCATTTCCCATATGCGGCCCCGGATTTGTAACTTCGTTGGCCGTCGAGCGCAGGAAATTCAGGCTATGCTCCTGACCACGTCCATGCTTTTTTTCCGACGCTGATTCTGTCTCCAGACTTTTGTCTTTGTGCTTTGCCGAACAACAGCAGTACTCATACGATTATAAAACTCAATATGGAAGACTCCAATGACGAGCTCCTTGCGAGCCGCTCGCAGTCCAAGAAACGGCGCATTCCAGGCGCGTGCGATATTTGCAAACGCAAGAAGAGTGCGTCGAGTCATTTGCCCTTCCGCAGCATATCGCAGTCTACTTACCCAAAATTTCTCTCATATATGTCTCTATTAGTTCGTTGTAAGTCTGCAATCACACTGGCATGTCTGGATGTAGAGCTCAGGGCGAACTCGAGTTTCTAGGCGACAGTGGGGAGATGCCTGATAATAGATGCACCAATTGCACCCAATTTGGCTTGGAATGCACGCACAAGGAGGTCACGAAGGTAAGTTGACTTGTGCTCTCTTCGGGGAACTTGAGCATTGACGAACAATTGGGGTCATTCTAGACTTTAGGGTCGGCTAAAGGGTAAGAAACCTTCTCAGTTTTCATCACCCTGGACAAGATCGCTGAAGCCAGATGCTTATATTTCTCTGTCATTGTATTGTGAAGATATGTGGAGAGTCTCGAAGCTCGGTTGGAGAAAATGGATCGGCTGCTAAGCAAAGTGCGTTGGTCAATAAATGCCCCCTCGATGTGCAGACTTATCGTTCGATTGTTAATCTCTTGTTCAATTTGTTAGCTTTTACCGGGCATAGATGTTAATCAAGAAGTCGACAAGATGGATTCGCCCCCATCTGTGGCCACCCCAGAGCCTAAAAATCTACCCAGAAACGACGACGAAGAGCGTTCATCGATGTTAACGGTGCAACTGAACAAGCTCAAGCTGAATCCCAACCAAAACCGGTTTTTTGGGAAGTCAAGGTGCGTGTTTATTCCGCGTTTGTTTATATTAGAATCCTTCTGCATCCGATACCATTAATATCTTTGATTAGTGGTTATCAACTAGTGCAGACCGCGTTAGATCTAAAGTTAGAATTCATCGGCGAGGCGAGAACTACACCACCACTTATGCCTCTGAAGAGGCACGAGTTCTGGCTTTTACCGCCGGTATGTACACCCTGTATATCTACGCACGCACACAGGAAAGTGCTGAAGTGAACTCGTTGAATTAAATCTATAGTGGGCAACAAAAAACCCCAATCTAGAAGTCGACGCTCACCACTATATCTTCCCCGACGAAGACCTAATCCCTTCCCTTGTTGACTCCTACTTCGTGCAGATGAACGTTTTTTTACCCCTACTCCACCGCCAAACGTTCGAAAAAGCTGTCGCTGATGGCGTCCACCACACAGACCCGATGTTCGCTGGTGTGTTGCTATTGGTCTGCGCACATGGTGCAAGGTACTCGGATGACCCTAGAGTACTCGCGGAGGGCTCGGAGTCTCCGCGATCTGCGGGGTGGAGATGGTTTGAGCAGGTTAATGTGCTTCGAAAATCGTTGTACAAGCGTACTACGCTGTATGAGCTTCAATTGCAAGCTGTGAGTATAACATCTCGAACTTTCGATTCGGAAAATTTGGTGATGGTCTAACGCACTTCTGTATGTGTTTAGTTGTACGTTCTATTTGCTCAGTCAAGCGAAACACCACATGGTATCTGGGCTCAGATAGGACTGGCGGTGCGGTTGTCGCAGGAGGTTGGCGCACACAGGCGGCGGCGGAAAACTTCTGATGCTCAACCGAATGCAGAGGAGGAGTTGTGGAAGAGAGCATTTTGGTGGGTGGTGCTCTCATTGCGCACAATTGGACATAACTTGATACCATGAATGTGTATACAGGGTGGTGATCACTTTGGATCGACACATAAGCTCCTTTTCAGGACGACCATGCGCGTTGCAAGAAGAAGAGTGAGCTTTCTTTTTCTTCATTCATGATGGTCTCGAAGTTCAATGACTGGTCGTAGCTTCGATTTAGACCTTCCTCTTGAATGTGATGATGAATACTGGGAACATGGATTCAAGCAACCTCCTGACAAGCCGTCTTCCATCGCATTCTTCAATTGTTACTTGGGTTTGATAGATATCTTGGCCTACGCTATGCGGCTGATTGTAAGTGTGATATATTCGCTGTGTCCGTATTGATGTCTTTATGCTCGATAGTATCCTATTAAACGTTCTAGAAACACTTTCGGAAAGCCTCCATTGTCTGAGCAGCAGGTCATCGTGGAACTTGATTCTGCGATGAACAGTTGGATGGACTCTGTACCAACGCATCGTATACAACATCATTCTTAACCCTCTCACTCCCCTTTGCTAACTAAATTTCTGTTAATATAGTCAAATGGAATCCGAATTGCGACAACACACTATTTTTGAGACAGTCCGCTGCCTTGCACGCTACATATTATTACCTCCAGATCTGCATTCACCGACCGTTTATTCCATCACCACGTAACGCTTGTATCCCTCTCGCCTTTCCCTCTCTCGCCATCTGCACGAATGCAGCACGCTCATGCTGTCATGTGCTGGAGTCATTTAGTAAGGTCAACGCGCCGCCGTTTGCTTATCTGCAGGTACGTTTCTGTCCAAGTTTGGATAAGTTGGAGCCGTAATGATGAGTTGGGCGTGTAGAGTACAGCGTTTGTTTCGGCTGTGATATTGCTCTTGAATATCTGGAGTGGGCGACGGTCTGGGTATGCGCCGAATCCAAAGAGAGAGATGGAGGATGTCCAGAGATGTGCGGATATTTTGAAAGCTTCTGAACGTCGGTGTGTTTAATTCCAGTCTTACTCTGTGAGGAAGTTGATTTAAATCAATTTAGATGGGCTTCTGCGGGTCGTTTCTGGTTCGTTTGGCTTTATCATCTCCTAAATCATTGCGACTCTGAAACAATATTTTAGGGACATTCTCATGGAACTTGCATATGCCGGAGATGTGTCAATACCTACCAAGCAGAAGCATGCTGCTGATGGCGTTGCTGCCACTGCTCCCCGAAAGAAGCGTACACGGGAACAGGGTACGGACGCCTCGCCGAGCGCCTCTCCTCCTGTCTCTCCGACGGATGTACCGCGAAGTATCATCGGTTCGCGGCGTGTTTCTACGTCTAAAACGACTGCGCTTAATCAGCAACTCCCACAACCGCAACCGCAACCAGCGCCAGCGCTGTTCTCGCTTCCGATGTACAGCGACGAGCTTGGAAGATTGCCCATCTATGGGCAATTTAACTTCTCTGATGCTATTGAGCCTAGCACACGGATTCCATTTCCAGCTCCTCTGTCTACGCCGTCTTCATCCTTTTCGACTCCGGCGATGTCGGCGCCGCCCTCTTTTGACAGTCTTTTCCTGTCGAACTTGGCGACGCCGTCCTCATTAGCCTTCCAACAGAGCCTGGACAATTACTTAGTTGATCCTCTATTCAATATGAACAACCAGATGCTTGATACCAATGTGGGGCCTACTCCACCTGCGGACCAGCCGGGACATCTGGCGATGGCGGATTTCGCGTCAATGTTCGCGTCGGGGAGTTCGTTGGATTTCGATGGTAGGTTTGGAGCAATGCCTGCCATGGATAATGATACCATGTCGATGTGGTCTATGGCGCCTACAAATCTTGAGTGAGTCCCATCTCTCTTTTAGCTAGGCACCTTTTGTAGAAATTCTGATCGTGTTGGCTGTAGGTTGGACGATTGGAACACGTATATCTCGAGTGTTGGACAAATTACTCAAGCCCAGCAGCACCCGAGTGGAAGTAATTCCTAATCTGGGTTACAGTGCTGTTCCAGCTATTGCACATCGCATCCTGCATTTTATACCCCTTTAAGGCTCTGCCAAATACACCTCTCTTGACAATGACGCCGACTAGAGATTCAAACTGTACTAACACGAAGGGCTTCAAAAAATTGCCATCGCATTCTCGTCTCAATAATCATCCATTGTTAGATGGATATGCACCTAAAATGATAAGCATGGACTTAGCCAAATTTCACTCTTGAAAATATCACTTACATACCGAAATATTTACATCAGTCATGAAAGAGTTTGGAATGTAGGCATCATGTCGGCCTGTAAGCATCAAACTACCGAATGCACATGTTCCCCAGCCTTGCGAGCTGCTCCGCCACCGCCACCAGCACCTCGGTAGAATATTTGCAAAATACAAAGGGCTAATATATAGCATACTACGGATACGGACACAAGGTAGATTATGGTATGCAGTATACGTGACAGTAAAATACAAATGGTTGCAGCACAGAAATGACGACATCAAAAACATAATGCATACATACTATGTGGAAAGTAAGATTAACAAAAAGAAGAGGCATATTGTAGCCAGTGAGAGTCATACAGTCCATCCTATACCCGCATTCATCATGCCAGGATCCATCCCAAGTGCAAATTGTTGCCGAGTGCTGAAGTCTGGGATGGCAAAAACCACATAATCGAAAGAAGATGCGAAAGGTGCTCCAGGGACCCGTAGAAGCTCGTACCAGATCTTCGCCATATCATATACGTCATTTTTGAACACTCCCGTACCGAAGCTACCCAAAACGAGCTGTCTGGCGCCTTTCTTCTCGAAGAGCGCTAAGATTCTCCCCATCCGCTCTCGCATCGTATCGCAAATCGCACGTTCTACTTCTGCAAGCGGTCTCCGGTGAAGGTTTTTGCGAACATCGCCTGCGTTCACTGCGGGGCTGGTGAGAACATCAACGCGCACCGGATCAAGCCAGCCGCCGTTATCGTCTCGGAAGAGGTAAATGTCGGGCGAATAGATCATGGAGTGCGTGTAGAATCCGCTTCGCTCGTCCTTGGCGTGCAGGCGGTAGAAAGGCTTTGCGGCTTTCGTAATTAGAGATGCATAGAGTGTGGACGATCTGGCAATGGATTCTTCCTGAGCGCGAGCGCCCGACAAAAATCCACCGCCTGGACTTGTGGCAGAAGCGAAGTTCAGGATCCCAATTCTTCTGCGAGGATGCTGCGAGTAGAGAGATTGCGCAGCTTCAAGCGTAGTCATCGGAAGAATATTGATCTCTGCGAAAGCTTTGGATGTTCCGTGCTTGTTTGAATGCCAGTGAGAAAGTTCGGGGGCATCTTCGAGATATAGCCGTGTTCGTCGTTGCGTGGTGCTGACATCTGCAATACCGTTGTTGATAGCGTCTATCGTCGTTCTGGCTATTTCTTTGAAGAACGATCGGCTACCTTCATCTCTACGTGGTGTTCTTTCCAGAGATCGTGGGCGAGGCGGTGCTGGCCGTGGAGGCCGTTGATGGAATCCTACTTGTGGTTCATTGAAAGTGGGACGAGTTTCTTGGAAGGAATGTCGACGTTGTCGTCGATATGTAATCGTATTCTCAGTGGTAGGAAAATCGTATTGAGTATGTGAAGGATGTGCGACGGGAGGGTTGAAAGAAGCGTCGTGGCGACTTGGAGGGTACGGAGGAATTGACCATTGCGCCATCTGTGGATGCTGATTCTGTTTAAAAAAATCTATTCTGTGTCCTAGGCTCAAATTTAAAGCTTAAAATCACAACGTGCCGCAAAAGTGTGAGTGGAATCGACATATGATAGATAGAGTCTGCATTATACTGACCGTGCTGGCCAGTATTGGCTTGAAGGTTGCTTGAAGGATAGATAGTCGTCTGACTATGGGTTCTGATATAGAATCGATCTGTCCGATTGATATACTATATGATCCTGCTTAAAGCAAAGGCTGGTGCAAAGCTGCGGATGCAACAATCCTGTACTTGATGGTTAAGAGAAAGCTGTGAACAGGCGGTGCGGCTGCGGCATATTAACGACATAACATTCATCATGTGACCTTAATTGACTTCACAAAATTAATATTGGGCTGATTAGTCCAGTTTTGTCTGGACGAATCGATGTCAAGGTCTGGGACTCTCAAGTCCGGTGCATTTCTGTGGCGTATAAGTCACTAATTCTGCGATACATGAGTCCAGGGCGAGCGAGCACCCTCGTCAGGTCTGTGACTGACTATGCTAGGCCACCAGCTGTCCTCCAAAATGGCGACGTGGCAGTGTGGGCGGTAAGACGGAAGGCGGATTGCAATTGTCGTTAACGTTAGCAAGCTCGAAAGCGGTGTGGTAGACGTCCATGATGTAGGCCACAGTGACAGTGATTTCTAGCAATTGTGCGAGTGTCGAGAAATGTGTCTTGCAGACCCTTAAGTTGTCCCGGCGCAATTTTGTCAAAATTTCAACCATTGAGAAGCCCAGGCCTCAATCAAGCAAATGAAAGAATTAAAGATTCCTGAGATGCAACTGTGTCTGACGCCTTAGGGTTAAGAGCCACAGAACCTCCCGGCCATCCTAAATTGCGTTACATTTATATAAGACAGTAGATACAATAATATTAGGCCTAACATGCAACTCTTGTATCGAAGGCTGGAGGTTTTAAACTATGTGCGAAGTAAAATTACAAGCCTCAACAAGGAAGTCAGCGAATTATTGACTCAGAAATAAAAACCTCGCGGAACGATATAGGCGACCTGACGAGGAATTTCAGTCGAAAATCCTTCTGGATGCTCGGCTTCATTTTCTTCGCGTTTCTTGGATTTCTTCTTTTTCTCAAAGATCCGGACCTTTTCGAAGTAGACGTATCTAAAGCACAACGGTCATGATCATGATTTATGTGAAGCAGGAGAAAGGCGTGATTGAGAACTTACGCGGCATAGTAAATGCGATTACCGCAGCCGTCTTGCCTCTTTTTGGCTTGCACTACAACGATAATCAGGCCGGTATGGACATATATTGTTGGAATTGACGTACTGAAGCGGTTGAAAGAGTTGCTGTTAATTCCGCCAATTTCACGCAGCCATGGAGCAGTCTACAATAAAAATGAACGTGAGTTGGCCTCTAGATTGTTACATCCATTGCGAGTATAATAATCGAACCTTGAATTTAGGGTCCTTCTGCAAGATTCGTATCTTGCGCCTGATTTCAGCGCAGTCATCGCTAAATGAGAACGCGTCAACGATACGCAGAAAGTGACAGGAGCACAAGAACTCACTATACCGGCACCATTCCCTATCCAATTCAAGATGACTGTAAGTTTAACGATGAAGCTTGGGCGACACGTAAAAATAGCTCACATCTTCATTGACTTCTAACTCGATGTCCTTCCACGAAGCAGGCCCAGACCCACTCACCGCTGCTTCCTGCGCTTTTGCCTTGGAGCCCGACGCGTCCTTTCGCGCCTTCTTTGCTGGCTTCTCTGAATCGAGTGGCTGGTCAATATTCTGGAGGGCGGCCTTCTGCTGGGAGACTTCAGCGAAAGGGGTGGCAGAGTCCATCGCGTCGGCTTTACGTTTGGGAGCCATAGATGAAAGTCAATGGTGGGAAAGTGAAGAGTGAAAGCAAAATTCACGAGATTAGTGGTGGTGGAAAGGGAAAAAGAGACGATGACGCGACGTGGCCCCTTTTTATAAGGGTTCAACGCATTATGTAAAGATGTGTAATATTAATTCGAACTTGTATGCACCTGTTGACGCGTTTCGAAAGTACACAAAGAAGCGTTGACCTTTTATGAAGTGCCTGACCATCCTGATGATGTTACCATCTCAGAATCTTCAATTGGGACCGTGAAAACAGGCCCGGCGCCTAACGCCTGCACGAGATGTAGTGCATCGTCTAAAAATAGAGAGAGAGACTGAACGGGATTGAGCTTTCCATTAATATATTTTCACATTGCAAAAACAGGTGCGTATTTATGCGTTAAAAGACAAAATAATTAAGAACTACGTAGAGAGACTAACCATGGCGCTCCAGAAAAAGCATGAAAATAAACGGGCATAAGACGGAATTGAATCCTAGAGTCCATCAAAAACCGAAACTGAAACGAAAAAAGGAAAATCGCTGTCAAGAAGGAAGATGCAAGAATGGGATGGGTTGAGGGGGGCTGAGGGTGCATGTGTACGGAAATTCGAAAAAAGCAAATATGAAAGCACGACAAGAACGAGAATAATGACGACGGGTAATGTCGACGTAAAAAGGGACGGGCAAGGCTGAGAGAAAAATAAAAAATAATGATGTTGTATACACGGAGTGGGTAGATTGACTACAGAACCTTAAATGAAGATGTGAACAATGAAGTTGTTTGATGGAATGGATGAGGAAGTATGTATATGTGTGTGCTGTGTGTACGTACGTATAACTCGTGAGACGATAGACGAGAGAGTGCCGCGAATGATAATGAAGAGGGTATACAGAAAAAAAAAGTGTGCCGATATGATGAGATAGAAGTGTGAATGTGAGGGAAAGTATGCTCAGCGGTACGAAGACAATCTGAAGAGTAACCGAACAAGTGAACAGGCCAGAGAGACCTACAGATAAAAATAATAAAAAAGAAGGGCAATGTCAAGCGCCTCGCTGCCTGCAGCACTCACTTTAACCTCAGCCTTCCTTTCAAGCCGGATGAAAGGCGATTTTAATTCCCATTCGGCTTCTGGATGGACCACTTTCCATCCATATCCGCAGCCAATAACACGCTCTGCGTCCAATCCTCCACATTCTCCTGGTCATCGTCCTCAAATAGGCTCAGATGATGTGATGACGCTGTCGACACGATCGAAAGATTGGAGGACGATGCCTGGTGGCGAAGGTGGTTTTCGCCCGGCTTAATTGTCCGCTTCGAGCTTAGTTGTACGCGCTGAATGGTGCCTGGTGACGTAGATATAGTAGTGTTATAGGGCGAATTCTGAAGATTGATGTCCGACGGTCCTTCCCCAACGCGTCTTGTATTGTCCGCCTGCGAATCAACCAACGTCGCCGTATCAGGCGGACTGATATCAAACCCCAACCCAAGACGCAACGCCCCGTCTTCAATGGGCGTGTCCAACACAGGCGGCAGCAACGCGGTGCTTGGAGTTGTGCTCACCGAGCTTTGTGGAGCCGTTACCGCCGATGACGGCGTTGACACTGATGAGTCGCTTCCCGACCGCGACCCCTGCGACTGTAGCACAGGCGTCGAAATAAACGACATCCCATGCTCCTTCCCACTCTTCAGACTCGATGCCGACTTCTTCGAAAAGAGTAGCTTCAACGATGGCTTCTTTGACCTCAACCCCTTCTCCTGTGCTAGCGCCTGCCCAACACCCCCTGCGCTCTGCGGCGACGCGTGTGGAAAGGGGATTGGGGAGGTTGGCGAGAAGCTCGGCAGGGACAGCACAGGTATCGAGCGCCGCTTCGGGTTCGCACTCATCGCAGGTGTCGACGGCGCCTGGGGTGAGGAAATAGCAGGAGATGGCACGCCAGGAAATTGTACTGGCGTCGTAATGGGGATAGGGTTGCTTATAACCGGGCGCTTGCTGCCTTGCAGCGGTCTGAGTTCCATTGGTGTTGATTCGACGATCTGCGGGCCGCTGCCTCCGTGATGATGCGCCTCCTTTTCACTAACATTGTGCGTCATCGCGGCGGCATCGAAAGGCAGGTCTGCAAAGGATGGATTTCCGGACGATGTGGGCGTAACAACAGATTCGGCTGACGACGAGAGTGGCGGTGGCGAAGAGGAGGATGAGAGGGGCACATTATGCAGTGAATATGCACCACCCGAGGATATTGACGACGTGTCACAACCTATCAGATCACTCGGGTGCCGCTGTCGCGAGACGTCTTGCAGGAGTGACGATACCGAGCTTGTCGACGAAAGATGGCTCCGCGAATCGAGGTATACTGTCGGCACTTCGCTGCGATCGTAATCCTCCCTGAGAACACGCGGCACTGCCTGGCCCTCGTATACACTCCCCTCCGCCGATCCATGGTAGTCCGAGCTTGGATTATCCAGCGATGGCCGACTTGACGCCAAACTGTCCGACTCATCGCCCAACCGACTCCTCGTATCTGAGCTAGAATCGTCCTCCACATCCCTCCTTTCCTGTGTCAAAGTCTGCCTCCTGATGTCAATGATCCGCTCGTCCTCTTCATCCTCCTCCTCACTAACATCACTTGGGTACCAGATCCCCTCCGTCTCGCACAACACCTTCAACAACGATGGGGTCAACTTCAGCGTCGGATGCAGCACCAGCATCAGATTGCATAGAGGCATCTTCGTCTCTTTACTTCGGCTCGCCGTCGCCTTCACTAGATCCACAATCGTCAACATCAGGTCTCTGTTCTCCGCAGGTAGCTGCGCGATCAGCGCCCGAATTGCACTGACGAGCGACTTGCTCGCAGGTGGGATGTCCGCGAAGGAAGGCATCGCAAGAGTCGAGAGCGATGGAGGCTTGCGCAGCCCACCCGACACGAAGCCGCTCTTGGGCCCAGAAGGTAGCCCCTGCAAGCCCCGCGCGCCGAGCCTTGCCGGTGCACTTGTCGGGTCAGCGGCGTTCACTGTCGTCTCCTTGTTGATTGCGGCGTCGAATAGCGGCTGCAGCTTCTTTGTCAAGATGGGCTCTGGAACTATACATGGGCGATAAATGGCGAATAACAATGACAAGAATTGTAAATCAGAACACATTAGAAAATCAGAAATATCAGAAGAAGCGGATATAAGGTAGACTTACGCTCGCGCAAGTAGGCTTTGAAGACGGAGGAGACAGCATGCGGGTCGAGGTCGCCCGGAGAGCACTCCGTCATGTCATAATCAGCACCTAAAATCCGGATATTAAAAACAATATAAAGAAGACGACGTAAAATAACCCACCCGAATCGAACTCAGAGCGCAACTTCGACACATGCGTTGGCCGGCCATTGACACTATACATCCCTCTCGTCAGATCACCTGCCAAAAAAGGACCCACCGACATCAGAAGAAAATACGCACCGGAAGAGACCCTCCTCCTGGACACCCCACAGCAACAAATGCTGCGCACACCGCACCACAACCGCCGCCAACGCGCGCTCTTCCAATTCCCCCACCAGACCCTCCTTTCGCTTCCCCTCCGCCTGAGGCGCCTTCCCAACCCTGATGCCTGTCTCCTTCACCCCCGCCGCTAAATCCCGTCCAAACACCACGCCTGCGATCATCTGCATGCCGCCCTTCGACCTAAGCGGTCCACGCAGGCGCACGCCCAGATTTGGGCCTGTCGGGTTCGCAAAGAAGTCAGAGTCCGACGTAGACCCCATGCTATTCGACGATATACTCGCCGCGCCCGGCGTACGCTTATGTCCTCCCGCACCAACTCGTCCAGGATTCGGATGCAGGAAGCTCGAGAGCCCCGTTGACATCGACGTGTTCGATGACGTGCGCACCAGCGCATCGCCCATGTGCGAGGCATCGTTAGAGGAAGACGATGACCAGCCACCTGAGCCGGAGCTGCTCGAGCTGATGCCCATTCCTTGCGCCCACTTCCGCCCCATCTTCTCCACCGCGCGCTTCGCGAGGCCCGCTGCTGCCGGTCCCACACCTGCAGACATGCTTATCGCCGTCTGTCTAAACGATGATGGAGCAACGGATTGTTGACTGGGAGAAACTTCGTGCGCTGCGGTAAGCGGTGGCGTGACAGGGGCGTTTCCCGCGACTGCGGTCCACGCTGCGAATCTGCCACGCAGGGTGTTGGATTGTGGCTGGGAGATGGACGGCGAGATCGCAGGGGCACGAGGCGGCAGGGTAGCGCTGAATGGAGGGTGACCCTCCGAAACGGAATGTGATGGGTATTTCATATCGATTGCAGGGATAGGGAGCAGTTGAGGCGAGGGTGAGGGAGAGGAACTGTCATGGCTCAAGGACATAGATCGGTGGCTCCTGGAATGCACCGATGAGGGAGGAGATGACTCAGGCGCAGCGTGTGATGACGAAGATGTGTCGTCGTCGTCCTCTTCAGGCATGCCAAAATCAGCATCACCTATGAGCGCACTCAGACGTCTGTTCGAGGTCGAGGCTTGCACCACCGTATGTGCTGATTGAAACGACTCTGCCCATGATACAGGCCTGGACGACCGCGAGGTTGGTCCAGCTCCACCTCCGGGGCGGATTGTGTGGTGGCTATTCGTCGAGTCGCTTTTCCGCCAATTCTCCTTCGCGTCTCGTTTTTCAGGGGTCTTGACGTTTTCCTTTTCTGCCTCAGCAGGCTTCACGAGCTGCTGATCCATCAATGAAATATACGTGACCGCTGACGATATTCCAGGGCTTATCGGCATCACTGAATTCCTACTGCCTGCGTAGGAAGTTTGAGACCGATCTGATGGCTGTGGGGAAGAGTCTTTTTTCGGCGGCGTTGGCGGTTGAGGTGACGCCTGCGTAGGTGAGAGAACGATGGTTTGATTGAGTACCTGGAGAATGATGAGATGCAAAAAGTATGAGAAGTGATCACATACGATTGGCATGGAAGGTGGCTTTTTCGTCTCCATCCGAGGCGGAGTAGAACGCTGCACTGTAGCAATTGGGGGGGACGTAGGATGGAATTGTCTGGGCGATTTTTCCGTCGCCAATGAAGGCGAAGGTGAGGATGCACCCGACTTAACCTCCAAATTTGCCGAGGTGGGTGAGATAACGCCCTAGAAACTGATCAGTACCGAAAGGGGGAAAAGACGATTGACATACGGGAGGCCTTGTCGACTCTATCCGGGGTGGAGTGGAGCGCTGAGCGGCAGCTATGGGAGGTGACGAAGGGCGCGGTTGCCTGAGTCCTTTGTCTGTCGCCAATGAAGGCGATGACACACCCGCTCTCAGCCTTGGATCCTGCAACTCCTTGCCCCTGGGCGACAACACCCCCGACATATCCACCGAATTTTTTCGCCGACGAGCAAAGGCCCGTTTGAGCTTATTTCCTCCTGCAACCGCGACATTGAGACCCTTCGCTGCTGCCGAAGATGTAGTGGACGAGACGGCAGGTTCTGGGGCTGGCAAGGGCGGTGTGGGCTTGCTCAGACTGAGGCCCATCGGATGGTGGTGGAGAGAAGAAGAGCGCGGCGCAGCAACGGCGACGCGCTGCTCCTTCTGCGAGGATGAAGAGGGATCCGGCTGCATATTCGGCGGGTGGGATGGCCTGCCATTCGCAGACGGATGAAACGAGGAATCGAGGGACAGGGGTGGGGCTCCAGCCGTGTTGGGCGTGGCTGCAGGGTTCATGGTCTGCTCGCCGGTCCGTCGACAATTATTAGAATCTATGTAATCTGTGAAGGATCGTTGTGGTCAGCCTCGAAGACGATAACCTGCGGAAATGCCAGCAGGTGATGAAACGAAATAGTGTGATGTTGCCACCGTGCTTACGGCCTCGGGTAGCCGTATACGAAAGGCTCGGCGTTGATGCTCTCCGTTGTGCTCACCTATAAGATAGTCTGTGCTCGCTGTGCTCGACGACAGCGGAGGATCATGGGAGTAGGAAAAAGAGATGCGAGCCGCCATTGAGATCGCTTGCCTCTTTTGGTCTCTGCCGTTGCTTTGCGCCGTTTTGGCCTAAACGGGCGTTTTGACCGTGCCACAGCTGCCATTCCACAACAATAGCCAGTATCGCCATCTGTTCAGTCCCTCTTCCCAAGGATGCAGACACCGCGTAATCATGCGGAGCTTCGCGACTATATTCAGCTCTTATCGTGGTCCTCATGACTGTCTCTGCGAAAATACGCCCTTTCATCATCCAAAATCTCTCCAAAGCTGATCTGAACTATCACGCAAAGGTCCTTCTCATAAAGTAATCATGATCTATCTCCAATCTTCACATTCACCTTGCCACCACTCAAGCACCATCATCCGAAGCCGAAGCCGATTCCGATTCTGGGAGGCAGAACTTGCAGGGAGAGCCAGCGGCCGTTGCCCCCATCGAAAAAAAGAGATATCATAATGAAACGGAACGATACAACCTCCGAGACGTCAAATAGCCTCCCAAACATGTTGCAAAGCAGTGTAAGACGCCCAGTATCGAGGACGCGTTGTCGAGAAATTATGACTTCACTTTTAGGCCGCATTGCACTGGCAATGCACCACGCCCGCAAATCGTGGCCTTGAAGCAAACAGGTGTGGCTCCAGTCTCATCGGTACCGCACTATTCTTGGAATGGACTATTTGCTAGACCTTTTACAGTGCTTGCAAGGGGAAGCCCCAATAGAGACCCAGTCTTATCTATGGAACCCCATCCGGCTTAGAATTCAAAGAGCTATTCAGTATGAGCAGACGACACACGACTCATCCACCACTGGACGACGAACTCTGATCCAGCCAAAATAGTCCGATTGATTGTTCTACACCCCTCTTTCCAAAGCGGCCAGCCGATGCTCCGGAAGTGCTTTGGTATCTCTCTTAGGCTTTCGCTGCGCATATATGCAGGCAAATAGCCAAAAGCCGTCTCGCCTCCTTCAGCCACGCTACCACAATTCGCCGTCTACCGCAATACCTCCTCCTTTCCCTTGACCACAAACTTGTGGCATTCCAAACCCCCAAAATACCCATTGAACAGCCACAGAGGCTTCCTAACACGCATATATGCGCACTTGCTCAACCTTTCAAACACCTTGAAAGGCCACATGTCAGGCCATGATTGAGAGCATAGCAATGAAAGAGCGGCATAACAACCGTCGTGCGGCAGACATACGGTACGCCTTTCCCGGTACACCAGACTACCCAATGACATTTGACGCGCCCAACGCTCTTCCGCTATTGGACGCGCACAAGCTGCGCAATTGCATTGGACAACGAACCGAAATCCAAGGAACGCTCCTTAGAAACCTTAGTCCTCAAAGGCATGATCATTGCTCAGAAATGAAATGAAATGAACACACGAAATGAACCCCTCCTACCTCGTCCCCATCAAACGCCTTACAAAAAGCTTCTATGATTAAAACCCGAAGGCATGCTTGCCTGTTATGGAGGAGTAAGTAATCTCATCGTTCATGATTCATATTTCGCGCTTCATATGTCGTATCTCATTTGTCGTGCCTATTGATTCATACTCCACTCCTCCCAGGACGTCCGAATGGCCGTTCAATTATACACGCCGAGACTGGACCTCGCACCCGTAATAAGCAGGGAGTATGAAATTCGGTGAATATCGCGATTTGGTGCACATTCTCGGCAAGCTAAATGTACTTGGCTTGATGGCGACACTACAGTCAGAACGGTGTAAGGCTGGAAAGTCACCGTCATGTAGCCAGCTTCTCCATGAGTCGACGTCGTCATATCCAGTGTCATCGAACTTCTACAGTTCCGGGCACAACGAGGTCGCTCGAATTTGGACACCAGCTAGCCTGACATGTCCTTTTGCCTATATTATGCAGCTGTATTTTGGAGACTATGGAGACGGAAATCGCACTGGTACATAATATGCCGACGCATCTGGTCCTCGCATCCTGGTTCCTGACTGATTGGTCCTGACTCCCGGGGCAGTGAATACGACTAACATCGAGCCACACTTACTGTCATAAGCCTAATTTCTTTATAACGCCTTTGCTTGTTTAAACGCCAGTTCGCTTTGAGTTCCTTTGTCCCAACTATGTATTTCTAAGAAAAATTAATATTATATTTTACTTATATCAGCTCTCGCAGCCTCAGAAGATGAAGTTTACTTTAGCTGCCTAAGTTCTTACGGATTTTCTACGAGAGGAACGCAATATAAATCCTTCATGGAATCGAGAAGCGCCCATAGGAGGTTTAGCCTCGTACTGGAGGCCTAGTATGTACACCCGCTCGCCTTGGACTCATGTCTTGCAACATCGCAACGTCAGAGAGATACATTCCACAGGAATTGTTCCTGGCCTGAATCACTTGGTAGCTTCTATAGATGTGGGCCTTGACATTTCCTGGCCAGGCGAAACTGGACTGACAGAACCGCATTTTAAATGAAGTCAATAAAGATCACATGATGAGTGCACAGTACTAAAGACGTGAACAACGCAGTGACGCCCATTTCATAGCTTTATTTCAACCTTGAAGTACAGGTATGTCTTTATTCACATTTATTTCTCCGATCGCCTATATGAATCAGACAAATTCATTCATACTATCAGAGCATAACTTCATACCGCCGAATATCTGTTACCTAAATCGTTCAAGCAAACATCAGCTATTTTACGCCGGTCAGTATAGCACCTCTATCTACGGCTTTTCTACCACTCAATCATTGCACAAGTACGGAAGCTCTACCGTTAGGACGTAACATAGAACTCCTTACTGGATCACCTTTCACAAATGGCGCCCTGGGGAATTCTTCCGTACCATCATCACGCTTCCCTTGTTCCTAATCCTCCAATTGCATCCACGGACCCATATCATCGAGGGCGTCGTCATTCTTTCCACGAAACGAAACACACCTCTAGTGACCCTTTCCATATACCAGTGCCCCCAGCACCGCCTCGCCATCGGTCCTCGGAAAGGCCAGCACGGAGCGATGGAGGCCACTCTTTATTTCAAGAAATCGCCAGAACAACGATAGAAGCCATCAACAATGGCATCGCAGATATTAACAGCACGAAACGACGAACGCGACTTTATCTCGAAGATGCTCCCGAGCTTTCTCACTGGCGTTCCAAAGAACATCGCAGATCGAGGACGCCTGTAGAGATGAGCATCCTTCCATTATCCGCTGTTAAAGCTGCACGGTCTCTTTACTTGCAACATCCTCACAGGAAAATCGGGATTTTGAACTTCGCTTCTGCCACAATGCCAGCAGGTAGATTTATGTCAGGTTCTAGCGGCCAGGAACAATCCATTGCTAGGTCTTCCACGCTCTATACATCTTTGAGTGCGGATGCCGCACAACCTTTCTACCGCCTGCACGCCAGCGACCAGAGAGGAGGATTCTACACTCACTCCATAATCTATTCTCCAGACATCTACCTCTTCAGAGACGACAACGGTGATTGGTTCCATCCGCTGCGCGTCGATGTTCTCAGCAGCCCTGCTGTAAACGCGGGCCAAGTGCGGAAGAAGAACTTTTGGAAGCCGCCTGCAGAAGTAGAGGCTGCAATCTCCAGTGTTATGCGAGAGCGTATGGGGAGGATTTTAGCGCTCTTTGAAAGGGAAGGCGTTAAACAGCTTGTTCTGGGCAGCTTCGGTACCGGAGCGTTCCAGAATAGCGTGCATGAGATTGCGAGGCTCTGGTACGAGCTTTTACGGGCTCCTGGAGCACCCTACGCCTTTTCTTTCGATTATGTGGTTTTCGCAATCCCGGATTTCAGTACGCAGCAAAAGTTTGCACGCGGGATGACTCCTATGATGATAAATGGGAGTGGAGGATGGGCTTTATGAATGTTGTTCGCGAGAGAGAGTATACCTTCTGTTTTATTAAGTCTCGCTTTCCGTTTATTCAGTACTGTACGACTTAGGTATTTGGTGTTGCTGCTAATTTATATACCACTATCTAAGTACACTTGGCCGTGTTCATATTCTAACCAACATGTGTGATATAATTTTTTCGGATTTTTTATCGTGCACCTTACAAGCAGCATGACAATGGGATTACTATAAGGTGAGCTCACATAAACGCATCGCGGGTAACAAAAGCGATATCTAAAGGTACATGCTTCAACATACCATATCTATATCACTATAATGAAGAATGCATGTCAGATCATACTGCTTCTCTGCGAAATAACGCCTAAGAAAAGACGCCAGCTATTTTTGTACTGGGGTATTTTGCCCAGAAGCGGGCGCCGAGAGGCAATATACCCATGCACAATATTAATGGGCGAGTGTGAATGTGAAATAATGGTCATCTGGCCATCCCCCAGGAGTTCGCTAGCGGTCCGCTCGGCTAGATCCCATCGGCCTACTTAACATCGATTTAAAAAGAGGCAGCTTGTAGAGTATCGGTGGTATTTCCGGAGTTTAAGCTACCATAGAGAAATCGTTCACTGAGGAGTGCGCATGCAGGGTGCGCGAAGATGCAAGTAATGTGCCCGCGTTATTAGGAGAATATCCGGTTCAGAATTATTGAGGGGCATGCGTCGAAGGAGTAAATCGAACACAACGAGTGTCCGAAATCTGCGACCGCCCATGACCTAAACTAGAACGACTTAGAACGATGAAGCCGTTCGACTCGAGCTTGTGCGCTCTCTTTTAGCCTGCGACGCAAGCCCACAATGGCATTGAGACACGCTGAGGGCGATTAAAGGATAGGGAGAGTAACGAGCGACAGAAAAGAAAAGAAATCAAAAACAAACGCAGAATTTAAATATTCCCAAGGCCTGGACACATTGTATTGCAGGGCAAAAACGTCGGAAACAATTTCCATAATCCAAATTCTAGTTTCTACGAGTTTCCTATACATGCAAGATTTTACAATATACAAGTGAAAGCCGAATATTGTTCTAGCGAGACGACAAAGAAGTGATGCAACTTGAAAATCTAAAAGAAATGAAACGCAAGGTGATTCAAAGAGCGTCTGGAGAGATGTCTCCGAGAGTGTTGGTTTCCCAGCCGCTCATAACACTGAAGGCGCTAACGGATTTCGCATCATCTCCAAACTCCGAACGTGAATCAATCGTGTCCTATGCGAATTACATGAGTACATCGAAAAAAAACAATCGCAAACATCTGAGAGATAAACGCACATCGAAATAATGACGCAGAACACTCCTTGGGGCTGTACGAACACGAAAACCGGTTAGCTCTAGCAAGCACTAATGCGCCCCACAAGAAACTTACTTCTCGGAGTCTTCGGCAAACGACAATTAACACCAGTTTGGAGGATGTGGTACGCTACAAGGCCGGACCAGCCGGTTTGATGAGACGCACCGAGTCCGCGTCCATTATCTGCGTGGAAGAACTGCGGAGTCGCAAAAAAGAGCAAATTGGAGGGTTTATAAGTAGGGTCAGTATCCGCGCCAAGCAATGTCGTAAAATAGAATGAACCCACCTCATAAAACCACACGTAGTCACGGAAATGGGGGTCATAGTCAAGCTTGTTATTTCCTCCGTTCGTTGCCCTGCGACCTTCCATGTCGCGACCAAAGATATGTATGATGCGATGCTGGATTTCCTCCGCGACCGAGACCAAGTTCATGTACTCTCCGCTACCAGTGGGACATTCGATCTACCAATAGAAAATTAATTTACTAGTTAATACAAAACAACAAGTGACGTACCTGGAGGTCATCCCCATAATATTGATAGAACCTTTGCAAGCTCTCGATGAGCAGGAAATTGGTTGCCAACCCTGGGACAAAGCAGACGTTAAGAATGATTCTGTAGATCCTATAAATCCGAAATATTCACATATAGGCCCTCTCCAGTTCGAATTCCCACCAAACATGCCGGACTTCGAGTCTCCAGGCCAGTACCCGACCTCGTATCGTTGCCCGTGTACATCCATGCCCCACGGGAACTGTTCATGAAGTTTCGACAATCTTGGCCGCACAATTAACTGCACGATCCACACGGAGGGAAACCTAAAAACTTACGATCGGATGCCGTGTTCACTCAAGAATTCGTTCTCGTCCAGCATCTTTTCCAATATTTTCACCAGCCTTTCCTTGCTGGCCAGAGCCAACAACCTCCTCTCCCCTTTTCCTCCAGCTGAAAAGATTTTGTGATTAGCAGATGTAATTTTCGAGCGAGAACGATAGAAACGCACCTTTCATGTTTGCCATATTCCTGCCGGAAAGTGCCGGACGATTGTCTATGAACCACTCCATCCTCTTCTTGAATCCAGGGAATCGATTCAACACCGCCGGCTCCAACACCAACGTACCATACAGCGGTATCAACCCAACCAAGCTGCGAACCGGAAGTTGAATGGAATGGCCAGGCCCGAACGAAATAGCGTCATAATACATCCCGTCATTCTCATTCCACAACGACTGTTCATGATCGCCTTCCTGATAGGTCATTGCGTCCGCGATAAAAATGAAATGCTATAAGTAGAAATGACGAAAGACACAAATTCGATCAGCGAGCGGGCCTTTACACAAGTGCGCAGCAGCAACTCTGATGTAAGAAAAAATAACATACTTCGAAGAACTTTGATGCGATATCTTCGTACACGGGATTGTGCTTCGCCAGCTCCAACGCGATACTCAACCTTTATAGCATGTGAAATGCGTAGTTAGAATTGGAACTGATGATCATTAGAAGGAAAAACTTACATGTTGAGGCAATAAAATGCCATCCACGCCGTTCCATCAGCCTGGCGCAATGTGCCGCCCGTGGGGAGAGGCTCCGACCGATTGAAGGCGCCAATATTATCCAAGCCCAAGAAGCCTCCTTCGAAGACATTGTGGCCTCCCTGGTCTTTCCTATTTACCCACCTACAGAAAACATTTGGATCTGAGAAAACAAAAAAAGATAACGAGAAGAAATGGCGCACCAAGTAAAGTTGAGAAGCAACTTCTGGAACACGCGCTCGAGAAAGGGTAGGTCCTCTCTTCCATGCAGCTTACGCTCAATCTTGAAGATACGGAAAGTTGCCCTGAAATAGTATGTTAAACGGCTTCAACTGAGAAAGAAAGAGTAAGGTTTACCATGCGTGCACCGGAGGATTAACATCGCTAAAGTTCCACTCATACGCGGGAATCTGGCCATCGGGTTTCATGTACCACTCCCTCGTCAGCAGATCCAACTGCTTCTTCGCAAACGCTGGATCAACCACGGCGAGAGGTATGCAATGGAATGCCGTATCCCAAGCGGCGAAGAAAGGATATTCCCATCTAAAATAAGAAAACGAACGATCGCGTGAGTATATGCGTTTTCAATCTGCCTTTACACGAAAACGCACTTATCAGGCATGGACAAAATATCTTCAATATGCATATGTTTCCATTCCTGTTCACATCCAGAAAGGTTAGCATAGTTCTGTTCGCAAACGAGACTGTCAACGCACCCGATTCCTAATGAACTTCCTATTCGGTGGCGGTGGGGGCTGAGCTGGATCGCCCTCGAGCCATTCCTTCTGAATGAACCGGTAGTATTGCTTTGTCCACAGCATACCTGCAAAAGCCTGCCGCATGATCTGCCTTAGATCTTCGCTAATGGGACCAAACACAAGCGAGCTGTAAAACTCGTCCGCCTCTTGCCTGCGCTCTTCCACGGCATCGTCAAACACCAACTCGTCTTCGATGCTGATATCCTTGCCCAAGCGCGAGGGTGTGAGCTTGAGGCGAACTACAGCGCATCCTCCGTGTCCTGGGACATCTGCGAAGGTGTAATGAGCGCCGCATTTTGTACCCTTCAACTCGGGATTGACGAAGGTTGCTCCCATTGGAAATGGCGTGCATGGGCCTTCTTCAGGCACATCAGGCTTTTCGTCGCCGAATAGGGATGCGGTTCGTGAGCGGATCCTGGTCGAGAAGAAACCTTCTGGCTGAGATTCTGAGTCAGGGGGACGGTGCGAAGGGATAATATGGTCATGGAACGCGTCTTTCACGTATGGAGTTTCATTCGTCCCTCCGTAAAGACGACTGAAATTCGTGTTATTCTCCGTGAACATAAGTTCTGGTTGCACGACGTCGATTTCTGGGTCGACCTCGAAGTCATTTGTTGGGCCGACTGCCGGTGGCGAAGGAAGGCAATACAGGTATGTTTTTCCCAATGTTGGATGGCGCACAGTGACGCATCGGATGTTGTCTCCGCCTCGAACAGAACCGCTCATCGAGGGCATAGGGGGCTTCTCCAAAGGCCACGACCATGTGTTGGGGAACCATAATTGAGGGATAACGTGTAACGTCGCGGGATCCGGTCCCCGATTATATGCTGTAATTCGAATATATACGTTTTCGGCGTTTTGCTCGTCTTTGGCGTACTGAAAATCAGTGTAAGTGTGGCATAAGAATGAAGGGTAAAGTGACAAACTTCAACGAATACATCCCAATAACGATCATCGTCAAAGGCATCAGTATCTAAGATTTCATATTCCGCGACATCACGACCACGGCGTTGGTTTTCGTTGACAAGGTCTTCATATGGGTATCTTCGTTGAGGATATTTGTACAAGAACTTCATATAGGAGTGCGTTGGGGTCGAATCTAGGTAGTAATACAATTCCTTGCAATCTTCTCCGTGGTTTCCTTGATGACCAGTAACGCCAAAAAGACGCTCTTTCAAGATAGGATCTTCGCCATTCCAGAGCGATAAGGCGAAGCATAGACGCTGATGGTTGTCGGAGATTCCGGCGATGCCATCCTCTCCCCATCGATACGCTCTGGACCTCGCATGTGCATGAGGGAAGTGACTCCAGGCATCTCCATCTGCAGAGTAATCTTCGCGTACTGTGGCCTGAAACGATGCCGGTCAGTTCGAGTATGCTGTCAGAGAACATCTAGGACGCACCCATTGCCTATCGCTAACGTAAGGTCCCCATCGTTTCCAGTGTTTGTCGCGATCATTGTCTTGTTCTAGGCGATATTTCTCGGCACCCTTGTACTCATGCCCAAGCTGCTGAGCAAGACGTTCGCGAAACGGTTGGACAGGCGGAGTAGTCGCGTCATCTTCGTCGTTATCCTGTCTCGGCGATTCTGTGTTCTTCCTTGGAGGCTGAGTAGGCGTTGTCTGGGACTTTGGGATATTGATTGATAATGGAGGCGGCGTTTCGCCACGTTCTTGAGAGCTGGAAGTCGGAAAGGGTTGCGGTTCCTCGTCCGATGGCTTAGGTGTCGATGACTTTCCAAAAATCCGCTCTTGTACTTTGCGAGCTGCGCTCGCCATTTGATCGTCGGCGATGTCGACGATAAGATGGATTTGGGCGTCGGATTGGACGGTCTTGGAGTGGACTTAAGTTGTCCTCGAGGCAGAAGACGAAAGTTAACTATCAACCAACCAATGACGTCACGCTCCTCAAATTCCATTGTCACCGACGCGTCACACAAGCGCAACGCCAACATTCACTCCCACCGTCCCCACTGGCAGCGATGAAATTCAATTCGTTCAGTAGCCACTAATTTTCGAAGCTTAGCCCTAAGTAGACGTCGAGCAGCTATTGAGGGAAATTGCTACCAGTAGAGCTCGTACATCTGCGGTGCGTATGTCCCGAGTTTGGTGAGTTTTCAACTTGAAATTTTACTGAAAATGGAAGATGTTCAACCAGACTGACGCTACCATCCGAGTCGACAATTCCTAGATGCTGTAAATGAGAGTAATCGGTCGACGTTAGATGTTGAAGACCCTCACAATGCCCAAAGATGAAGTGAAGCCAGACTACCCTAAGTATTTTCGATGTTGGTGAGTTCATGATTTGCATGGGCCTTTGATATTCCGTCCTACTAGTAGAGGTCGCATGCGAATGAACTGTTTTTTTTGCAGAGCCTTAGGTATAAGAATAGTCATCAGCCAGTGCCTTGACTCCTTCCAAATGGAACTTGGAAGCGGCCGGATATACTGCAAAGGGCGATGAACTCGAGTACAGCTGATAAAATTGCATCATGAGCGACTGAGCGGACTTTTTTCTTTCTTTACGGTTCTGGCCACGAGTTTTGCATCCGATTCAGATAATTTCCGCCCGCCGTACGCCTTGAAGACGAGTGCTACAGCATCGTTGAAAATAACATCGACATTTCGAGCAGCATTCCCTTTACGGAACACGGGAAACTTGACAGACTAACCATTTTAATTCATTTTACAGCGTCGGCGACGAGCGAACAACACTACATCCGACCTCCAATTCCCTTGTGACGTGAGCGTTCCAATTATAACTGGCATCGCGAGACACAGGATCCTCCAGAAATGGTATCCTGGAAAGTCGAAAGTGCGTCAATGTCCACATTCATTAGAGTCAGGTGTCCATATGCTGTCCCCGATCTTTCTTCTAGACGTATACCAGTCGGAAAAATAGGTGACACCATGACATGAACGAATACCCCACTGCGCAAATGCTCATGGACGTTTCTACCCGACAATCATCATGACGAGTACGGTTGCACCTCTATGCCTATGTTACGCTTCCGAAGGGATGTACAGTAGTAAAACTTTCTCCATTGTCCGCGCCGGCGGGCCGTTCAAAAGACACTGGAGTTTGCACAATTGCAGCCAACGCCTTACGGTGGAGTATAAAACCGTCGTTCGCCTGTGTCTATGTTCCTCACCAAAAAATGATCTCAGTCATCTCTGTATTACTCCTCGCTGGTGCTACCGTTGCCAACGCAGCGTGCTCTGCGACTATCAGCTCTTTGTCTGGTACGCACTGCAGAAAGCTTTGCTCGTGTGCATTTCATATTGATGCTTCAAGTATGCAGATGTCGCGGCCGCCGTGAAATGTACGAGCATCACTCTGAACGGATTCACAGTCCCCGCAGGCCAAGGCTTGACATTGAGCTTGGCTAGTGGGACTACTGTAAACATGGGTGAGTGTCGAAAGTTAACATACCGCTACCATCAGGCTCATCATTATCAAATCCAGCTGGCGACATTTTCTTCGGTAACCAAAGCTGGGCTGGGCCATTATTTACCGTCAGTGGTACTGGCGTCACCTGTAAGATCGACTTCCCCTTTCCCAACCGATAATCTGACGTGAATACACGTATAGTCAATGGAAATGGCCACAAGTTCGACGGCGGAGGCCCCTTCTACTGGGTATGTGTCAATTTTGCCTTTAAGATGCTTCCTATTCTCACGAAGCATCGCACTGATAGGATGGTCAAGGTATCAACGGTGGTACGACAAAGCCCGATCCCATGATGAAGTGAATTTCACCATTTTCTTCCGTGTCACCTCTATATGCTGAATTACTCCGAGAATTAAGATCTCCGGTACTTTCGAGAATGTACACGTCGTCAACTCGCCCGGGCGTGTTTACTCAGTGTCGAACCCTGCACCCTTGACCATGACCAACTTGGTCGTCGACAATTGTAAGTCTGCTTCTTTCCATGCTATCAGCCCGGGTTGGTATAGATGAAACAATTTCTTTCCTTCAGCTCAAGGTGATGCCCCCAACTCGAAGAGTGGTGGCGCGGCTGCAGGCCACAACACCGACGGCTTCGATGTCAGCACCAACGATCTTACCATCCAGAACAGGTACTTACGCAATTTGAATGATATCGCCGTGCACATTCTCACTTTGTTGAAAGCCAAATTCACAACCAAGACGATTGTCTTGCCATCAACAAGGGAACTAACATCGTCTTCAAAGGTAACTCTTGCACCGGTGGTCACGGCATCTCTATTGTGCGTTGTAACTTTATTTCAGTGATAGATTCGATGCTAATGAATCTTTTAGGGTTCAATTGACTCCGATGTTACCGTGAGCGGTGTTGTAATCTCAGGAAACACCATCATCAACAAGTAAAACAACACAGATCATAATATTTTCCATGGACCTTATTCTTTGCTTTACAGTGACCAAGCACTTCGCATCAAGACCAAGTCTGCATCTACCGGAAGCACTGTGAAAAACGTCACTTATTCTGTAAGAATTTGCCCAACCATCCGGCTCGTCTTGAGATTAGTGATTGATAAATCATTGACAGGGAAATACTGCCACTGGCATCCGTCAGTTTGGTGTTATCATCGATCAGGTTAGCAATACGTCTGCCGCAACGGGATTCGGACATGGCTCACGAAAATATCTAGAGCTATCCAGATACTCTTGGCACCCCCGGAACCGGTGTTATTATTTCTGTAAGTGCAAATTCAAGTACAGGATGGATGTGAAAGATCTGATGATTGTACTGTAGGGTGTCAACTTCGTCGCTCCGGCAAGCACCTTGACGGTCAACAGCGGCGCCAAAAAGGTGGCCGTGAACTGTGGCAAGAATGCTTGCACAGGTGTGTAACCTCATGCTCGTGTACAAATGAAAGAGTCACTAACGAATATCATTATGTATCATATAGGATCGTGGAACTGGTCCAACCTCAAGGTCAACGGAGGCGTCGCCGGTTCGTGCTTATTTCCTCTCAACGTTCGCAAATACTATATCGAGACTGACCTTTTTTGGTTGTAGGTCCAATCACTAATTTCGCTGGCATTACGGGATTCAGCCAGTGAGCGGAAAATATAAATATTGATTTTGGTTCAATGTATATAGTCGGTTTACAATGTTAGTTTTGATACCACACCGTTTGTCATATCCTGGGGTCAGCTGAGTGTGATTTTGACGAACCCAAATGATTGACCGGTTGTGATTGGTCCGGCAAGTTCCGTAAGATGAACTTAAATATCATCTGCGTCGTTCATGGTTACCTTTCTTCTCATACGACCTATGAATTTCTTCTTTCCCTTTTTTGAACGACAGACGAAAATTCCCCGCGGTATCCCCTATATATCTGATATACACCAGTGAACGACAAGACGGAGGGTTTCATTGTTTGTCAAATCGTTTTGATTAAAGAATCGAGAGCTTTGGAATCTAAAAATGTTCACGACAGCTATTATGAATAAGTACCTTAGCTCTCTCCCGGATCAAGTGAGTACTATACATACATGCTTGAGGCTATCATTGGCTCTACCAAAAACAGGTCTTTTTTCAGTCAGATGGCAATATGCATGTGGTCTCAAAGCTATATAAGCTTCTCCGTCGACAGAAATAACTTTGAGCCATAGGATCGTTCTTCTCCTATCATCGCCCCAAGGCGTTGGATCAACTGTACCTGTACATGGATGCAAATTTCGACTTTCAGAACAAGCCATTGGCATCAAAGTAGCGGAAGTGTCTGCTGAGTACAAGAGGTTCACCCGACAAACGTTCGAAGTTTTTCTCGATTGGCTGAAACTACACCCGACGCCATGGATAGCTCCACCTCCAAGGATAATCCCGCAGTCTAGTGAGTGGGAGAGAAGATGACCGGGCCGCTAATGTTTGCCTCGTTCATGAATGAATTCACACTTGTTGTTCTCTTAAAAGGCTCATAGCTACGACAATCATGGGTGCACAACGAATATTCTGGCATGTACAAACGAGTCCTGAACGCGCTCGTGGTCTTGTTCTTGACTGAAAGGTGGACGTCCGCGTTGGCTGCTACGACACCCTGCGTCGGCACCATCAATTCTATTGACGGTATGGTCATTCTAGCCTGGTTGTTGTATCTATGGATTCACTGACCACTTGTGGTGGGGCGGCTTAGATGTCGATGCTGCGGTGCAATGCACAACCGTAAACCTCAACAGTTTTACGGTCCCGGCCGGTCAAGGATTAACGTTAACCTTGCAGACGGGAACAACAGTGAATATGAGTAAGTTTCTCGATCCGTATTAGTTAATAGCGCCTTGTTATTAGCTATTGTTTAACTTTTGGCCTCCGCAGACGGAGATATCTTCTTTGGAAATCTGAGCTGGGCCGGTCCGCTTTTTACTGTCAGGTAAAGTGTGCCACCTCGGACCCAGCGTCATTCTCGTCATTAACCAGTGGTTTTGAAAAGCGGAAAGTCGATAACTTGTAAGTGCCGCATGAACTATCTGTAACTTTGACTTTGACTGAGCACAATCATATGGAGTCAATGGCAACGGACACACATTTGACGGAGGAGGTCCATTCTACTGGGTACGTCTGCAATAAGCATTCGTTTGAGGCTATTTGTTCACTCATATACGATGCAGGATGGACTAGGCGGAAACGGAGGTGTTGTAAAACCCGCGCCGATGATGAAGTAAGAACATAATGCTCAATTCGATCGTTCTTGCTGAATGCTTTGTCTGTCTTAGAATCAAAATATCCGGTGTCTACTCTGTGAGCATAGAACACGGCAGCATAACTTTCCGACAAGGCTGATATTATTCTCAAAAGAACGTCAAAGTCGTCAATTCGCCTGCCCGTGTTTATTCAGTGTCCAACCCAGCTCCGTTGGTTATGACAGACCTGATTATTGACAATTGTAAGTCCGAGATTGCGAACATAATTCGGACGTCCTAAGCTGAACCATTTCCAGCGCAAGGAGACGTCCCAAATGCTCAAAGCAATGGACTTGCAGCAGGTATTCAATTTGAGCACGCACTGGCGATTCGTCGGACTAATCTTGGATAGGTCACAACACGGACGGATTCGACTGCAGCACAACTGATCTAGTAATTCAGAATAGGTCAGTTGAGTCGTTATCATTGCATATGCATTGGTGCTGACCATCACCGTAATTATCTTCGTTTCGTCAGCATGATTCATAATCAAGTATGCTGCATTCTCAGATATTTTTGGACGTCTCCGTTCATTGGGCGCCTATTTATTAGGATGATTGCTTAGCCATCAACAAAGGATCGAACATTGTTTTCCAAGGAAATACCTGCATCAATGGCCATGGTATCTCAGTGGTGCGTGCTTCGCCTTTGTTTCTTTTTTCTGAATGAGTGCTGATGCAGATAATCAGGGATCTATCGCTTCCAATGTTGTAGTGGATGGAATAGTGATTTCTGGGAACACCATCATTCAGAAGTACGCAGTATTCATAAGGCCTTTAGGCAGTTTCAATCTAATCATGCCTATGTTTACCGGTACCAGTGATCAGGCTTTACGAATCAAAACCGATGCAACGTCAACGAACAGCACTCTCAACAACATCACTTATTCTGTGATATTTTGCTTGCTTCGCTCTATTCCGCTATTCATAACTTATCATGTGGTCTATAGGGAAATACTGCTACTGGACTACGTCAGTTTGGCATTCTTATTGATCAAGCGAGTCTGTCAACTTTTTCATCCCTGCGCGATCTAATTCGCATCAATCAAGAGTTACCCCAGCACCCTTAAAACCCCAGGAAATGGGGTAATCATCAAGGTAAAAAAATCAGTCATGATACTGTCCGAATAGTCCGTCAGAATCCTAAATATCTTGACCCCCAAGGGTGTCCACTTCACACCACCCATGACGGTCCTATCAGTCAACAGCGACGCAGATAAGGTAGCGGTCAACTGTGGTGTAGGCTCCTGCCAAGGTGCGCTTCTTTCGTTAAATTCCATATGCACAGGTCAGGCGCAGAGTTGAACTCCCGTTGGTCTATATAGGGACCTGGGACTGGTCTAATCTGCAAGTCACTGGTGGAAAAGCAGGTACGTACACAATTCAATTCGTTCATCAGAAAATCATGGTCTGAATACTTATATTCTCCCCGAAAAGGCCCCATTAACAACTTCACTGGAATCACAGGATTTAGCCAGTGAACGCATGTGTCCAGCCAGGTGCGTGGGCGTATGTAAATGGTAACTTAAGAATTTCTCGATTGATTGTGCTTGGAAGTTGGAGGCGATTTTCTTATCTATTGAATTACGACACGAGTACATACTATATTGTTGATCAAAGGGACGTCATTCGGGAAGGGAGAAAATGCGTTTTGATTGTAGTCATGACACTTGGTTTCTATCTGTACTTACTTGGTCAAGAGACGGACACGCCTCTACAAATTCAATGTGGACGCTCATATCTTGTTCATTCATTTCCAGCGGCTCAGTTTCGATAGCCTCATCACCTATCCGGGCATCAATCATTATCACACATCGCAACAACACCGTCAGCTCAAAATCCTCAAAGCAACTCGCAAGGGGGCATAAATATGGTGCTGAACCGTAGCATTTCTCTAATTCATTATACATAGAACAGTGATTCCTCCATGAACAACAATACGGCCTTGCCAGGGCGAAATGGATCCAAGGAAGAATGACAAAATAACGTTAGATAGGTAGCGGAGAAAAAGAGAGAGAAAAAAAAGAGGATTAATAGAGACGGGAAACAGAGGACGAGAGAGTGTGTGGTGTGTGCGTGTGTTGTGCGGGTTGGAGGGGAAAGGAAAAAAATATACGCGTGAAGGAGCGTGGACGATGGTGTTTAACGATTAAGCTGGGATGTAGGGATGTAGGGAATAACTACTACAACTATATGTAGAGGTGGTGGTAGCGGGAAGGTGGCAAAAAGCCAAATGAAGAGGACGTAATGAGAGAACGAAACCGTTAATTCAAGGGAGGGTGGAAATTGTAGAGGGCAAGACCGGTAATACATAATAAGAGACGAGGAAACAGAAACAGAAAATCCGAGACGAAAAGAAAGTAAAAAAAGAAATAGACAAAGACAAGGAGAGAAAGTTCTGAGATTGTAGAAAGATGCGGCTGAGACCATGGGTCGTGAATTTTGGAGTAGGGAGTGTGGAGAGGGTAGGTCTCTGGGGGATAGGGAGTGTGCGTCGGTGTTGTGGCTGGAAGGAGCGGTGTAGGGGGGCGATGGGATGAATGCAAATATGATAGGGATTTGAGGTGTTGCCGAAAATGCGCGAGAACGAGGAAAACAAAGTGAGACGACTGAGACAGACAGAATGGAGCAAGAGCAAAGAGCCGACCAGGAAAGAAAAAAGGAAAAAAAGATGGGGAAAAAAAGTGAAGATACAGGGCACTCATGTTACGTACAGAGTGACCTGTTCTCCTGGTCGGTACTGCTCAAACGCCATCTGCACGTCCTCCGTCGAGCCCAGACACACCATATCCCCGTCCTCGTCCCTATACTTGACACGCAGCGGCCCATCATCCCTCCTCGGTCCACACAGCCTGATCTTCCGCCCAACCTTCTCCACCAAGTCATCATACTCCGTCATCCGCGGCACCTGGATCACAAAAATGTCCTCGTGGAAGTGCACCTTCACCTTCACCGGGGGAAGCGAAGGGTGTTGCTGCTGATGGTGGTGGTGCGTGGCGCCGTCAAAGTTGCCGTGCGAGCGCGAGTTGCGGATGCCCACGCCCACGCCGCCAAGCGACGACTCGCTCGATCCGAAAGGCGTGATGGGCGAAGAGCTATTCGGGGAATAATCCGAGCTCTCCCCCGTCGACTCACTCGACCCGCTCCCGCGCTTCCCGCTCGGTACGTCCGTGGGCACGCCATTCAGCGGCCGTCCCTCGCGGCTCCAGTGACTCTGGCTCTGCGCCGCAGCGCCGTTGGGCATTGGGGGTGGCACCGTCTTGATCTGCGGCACGTACGCGGACGGTTGGCTCGCGCTGCGCGAGCGCGTCATCATCGGCGCCTGCAGGTTGTTCACATTCAGCGTTGGGGTCGCCGCGCGCTTGCGGTAATCACTACTCGACCCCGACGGGCTCTCGTACCCGCCTGTTGTCCCCGTCCGCAGCCTCGTCGAGCTGAACTGGCTCCTCAGCGGCGGCCGTTGCGACATCGACGCTGACTTCGGGGTCACGCCGTTCCCGAAACTCGCGTCGGACGTGTAGCTGTTCGCGCTCATATTTGAATGCAGGCGCGGCGTAATCGGGCGCAGACCGCTGTTTGCTGATGGGAGGCCCGCTGAGGGTACAGGCGGCAGCCCGTTCGTCGTCCGCCACTGCGCCATCACCGGTCCATCTGTACCTTCCGTCATTGCGCGCGGCTTGTCGTAGCTTACCATCGACTCGCGTTCGGGGGGCATCGACAATGAGTTCGGCGTCCGGCGCGAGCCCATGGGCGTCCCCCGCCCAGACTGTGCATACGCCGACGCGACGGGGTAGTCCTCCAGTTCGTCCTCGTCCGGTTCCTCCATGTCAAAGCCGTCATGCGGCGGGTATCCTTGCGGGCCTGCGCTGTAGGTACTGCCTGTCGCAGTGCTGTATGAACTTTGGTCATCGTCATAGCTCGGGTTTGTATAGCTCGGCCGACTGCTGCGCGACGTGGCTGTTGACGACGACGAAGATGAGCTTTGCGTGTTCTGCGCGTAAATGGGACCATTATACGATATCGATCCATGCTGGCCTTGGAGACGCGCTTGCGGTGATGGATTAGTGCTGTTCGCCGCGGCAATGCGCGACAGACCCCCCGTCGTCGGCCGCTCCAGAGCGCGTCGTTGGGCAGCCTCCTTGATCAGGCGGTTGATGGTCGCTTCCCACTGGCGCATCTGGTCTTCCCGTCTGCACCGGAGAGTAAAGAACTCTAGGTCGTCATCACCCTTCCACCACACCGCGAGAGGATAATGAGTCGGGATTCCGATTGCTGCGAAGGTAAAGTCAGATTAGCGAAACGGGCAACAATACAAAGCAACGCGGAGGAAGTATAGCGTACTCGACGAAGCCCGTGCCGGAACTGGGACGGCCTGGGTCACATTTCCGAGGAATATACGCCCCTTCAACAGTAGAGGCGTATTCTTTTGTGGAGTGCCATTGCCACCGGGGAGTTGTTGGAGGGGGAGCGGTGCAGGCTGTTTCTTCAAGATCGAGCCGTTCTTCACGTTCTTACCCCTAGCCGGCTGGGAGGACGCCTCCTTGCAACAGAGGATGATTCGTTCGAAGAGGAAGACGTGATATTCCCGATCAATATCGGACTTGGTCACCACGAATAGATCGTCGAGGAGGAGATCACCAAAGTTTGCAAGGTGATGACCCTTCCAGTCGTCGATTCTAGAAGCCAGACTCTTGACCGTCTGCTCGTTTTCGGCGCGCCGTTGTGCCTCATTGATCTTATCTGTGATGCGCTTTGCAGCATCGGATCCGCGTTTCAGCTCATCATAGTGAGCATATGTCGAGGCCGAGCACGCCTTGATAAGGGACTGCGAAAAGGCTATCAGCGGGAACGAAAAAAATTGCAAAGGCGGAAACTACGCACATCAAGCAGCAGCGGGTATTTGCAGATGCGCTGGATGGGCTTGATAAGCAAACCGGGCAGCTCGCCCTTCACGTTGATCAAGTGGTTCAGAGGCTGTTGACGCATGTTTGGTCAGCACTCGGCGTTCCCCGATCGACAAGTTGTCAGGGTGATGGGGCGATTGGCAGGTTGTGTGAAACAAACCATCGGGCCCCCATCTTGGCAGGTGGGAAGGGGTTGCAAACAGAGTTGGGACTCACCACTAGTAATTGCTCGTTCGCAAGCATGAGCTCCGTAGCGTTCGTATAATTAGCACAGTAGGGTTCATAAACGATGAACTCGTCTTCCTATAGTGGGAGCGGAAGAAGCACGGCCGTCAGCGCGAGAACAATGGGAACACCGGTTAGGGCACATGGGAAGGGTGGGACTCACGCTTTCGAGGAAATGCTGACCCCACCGTTGTTCTTGCCAAGGCATTTCTGCGGTGCTTTCTAGGCGGATTAGGAATTTGCGTTGGAAATTAAGTAGCTTGTTTAGATTGGGGAATAGGTGGTGAATGGTATCCTGATCCATGATGTTCGAGTGCGCAAGCGCATTCGAGTATTTCTTAGGGGCGAAGAGAACAATTATGAACATGGGCGAGCACGCTAGAATAGGAAAAGCACGAGGGCATACCTGCATAATTTCGAGATCCTGCACGTACTTGCGCTCAGTCTCCACCATCTCCTTGATAATATTGTTCTGAGCGGACTCTTTAGGATTCGTGGATTGGGAAACGAGCGTGTCGGATAATGAGTCAGTCGACCCGTTCTCTATTACTGAAGGAGGGGATGGGGGTTCGTCCTCGAAAGCGTCGGGTGGCAAGTTGTCGACGATGGCAGTGACGGTGTTGATCACCTTGAGAAGCACATAAGACGCACCGCAGAAAAGTAGAGCAAGCAGGGATGGAAACGCACCTTTACCAGCCCATCCGTCGAATTTCGATCCCACAGGTCGGTGATTGTGAAGAGTTCGCATCCAGGAATCTTGTCGATGACCTTGTCGGTCCGCAGTTGCATCGCAAAGAGGGCGATGGCGCGCTTCTTGGCTTTGTCTGGATTGGCGTCATAAGTTTCGGGGTTGAAGGCGGAGTTGTTGAGTTTCGTGAAGCCCGCTTCCTCAGGAAGCAGGTCGTAGATGAAGCAGAGGGGGATACCGGTGGAGAAGAGGTCCCAGAGCTGGGTGACGGGGTCTGTGGACTGGCGGGCGTCTGGGGAGAGGCCGATGGAGAAGTATGGCGCGAAGCCGCGGATGCGCATGAGGCGGGCCCTGAGGGACGAGCATTGTTGGTAGAGAGAAGTGAACTGCGACGCGGGCTTGTTGAGGAGGGTGTTGTTGGCGTTGGTGTCGATATAGAGGCCGGTGGTGGACACGATGGACTTTTTGCGGCCGGCGACAGAGGTCATCGTAGGCGCGGGCGGGGGGGAGGAGAGGGAGGGGGAGTGGGGAGAACGAGAGGCAGCACAGCTTATCCTATACAGCCCAGATCACATCAACCTGGCTCGCCTCTTTCAAACTCCGCTCGCGTAGCCTCCTGAACAATCCTCCATCCTATTGTCGCCCCTACACAATGCCCCCTTCATCGTCTTTTGTGCCCAGCTTGGTCTTGCATGCCTGTAAGACCATCGCACTGTCCCACTATCGCCTCGAGTCGCCTCGCCCAGTGGCCAGCACTCGTCTGCACGCTACGGACACCGCCAGATCTCACTGCAGATCCAGCAGAAGCGTATTTTTGTCCACACGCCCTCCCAACACGGCCCTGCACACTTCCCCATTCTCCGGCCCCCCTGCTATTTTTGCTGCTCCCGTCCATCTACTCGTAACCCAGCGCATGAGTGTATGTATGTATGTATGTCGGTATCAAATATCAGCACTGCGCTGATTTCGACTTTCCACTCCACTGCATCTTCACTGCATCCTCCGCAGCTTCGGATTATCCCTTTCACTCGCGTTTGTATTGCGGAAGACCCGCGACGAGGACTCTTCTACTCGTTCCGGTACATTCTCATTCCTCCGACTCGGCATTTAACGCCTCTCAAGGCCTTCTAAGTTTTTTGACACTACGTCCTCTTTAGTGCAATGCCGTAGAAGCCAACCTGACCACTTCTTTGTTTTCTACATACCTTTTTTTACCCATCATCGCCGGAATGCGCAGACGTCGACTGACGTCCTGTATAAACAACAGTCCGTCTTGGGCGATGCCTGATAATTAGTCTTTCGATAACCTGCCAACCCATTGTTCCTATCACATTCTGGTGGCAACTCGGACTCCGGGGGATACCTGCATAGTACGAAGCGGACAAGGACTTGCTGTGACGCATATGAAATAACATGACGTCGAGCGTCTCTTTCTGTTTCCTCGGTGCGTCAGAACAACAGTTTCCATTACTACCACGCTCTGCTTTTCCGCCTGCCACTCATCTCGTCTCAACCTCTTGCATGCATGCACAGCGCGCTGCCTTGGATATCAACAATAGATTCATGCCGTGCATTGTCAATGGAATATAACGTTCCCGGGCGGCTTCTGGTCTGCATCGGCGCTGCACTTGTTCGCCTTGAAGCCTGATACAATATATAAAAAGATAAGTCATGTATGTAACTTAGTAGTGTCCATCCGCCGTTCCGTGTACTTGGAAATTGGAATGTTGTGCGACTGCAACGGCCACAAAGCCTCAGCCTGATAATAATACATGCAGATACACATATTCGATGATTGAACCCTTCCATGTATTCTGATGCAAGCACTCCCATAATCATAACACGGCGATTTCGCTAAGCAACGATATTTGAGATAAACATAATACGCATCCCCAAGCAAGTATGTAGCCTTCTCCGTCTCGGTCTCCATGATCCCATCTTCGTCTCCATCTCCGTCTCCATCTCCGTCTTCGCGGTCTAGCTCTAGACTCCTCTAAAGTAATCCCCTCGCAAAAAAAAGGCATCAAAGAACACCCGCGCCTCATAAACGGTAAGGTAGACGACTTTCATACTCGACGAACGTCACGTGGTATGTTGTGACAAAATCAAATAAGGAAATATCGCGTTAATTAACAAGAAAATGATCATTTTCGCCAACTTAATCCACCCTTGGCTTTCCGGATGGACCTAGTTTCTGTAAAGGTAGATCTTTGACACGTAAATAAAAAAGAATTGGACCAAATTATGAACTTTTCGCGGAGGAGTAGGGATTACAGTATTTTTCCCCCTAATCGAGGACTGTACACCGCCTCTCCGCATCGAAACCATCATAAAACGCGTCAATAACCCATGCCTCGCAAACGCAAGGCTGCTAAAGCAAGTGCTGAAAATGGAAATGGGTATGGATATGGGAAAAAGCTGCGACTGGATGACAACCAGCAACGAAAGGCATCTGCAGAAAAAGAGGTGAGTAGTTGTTCTCTGTTCATCATCATGCACATCTTCACCATGCAATACATGTTCAGAACATCCCCATACCTGCTGTCTGTGTTGAGAAGGCACCCATAAGCAAAATGGCTGACTTAAAAAGCAAATTTCGGACCAATGTTCCAAAAGAGAGTCTTCTCGACACATTGGGCAACACTGGTGGACTGTTTAGACAGTTCCATGTCAGCAACATCACTACAGAGCCTGACCCGGAGGACTTCGAAGAGCTCCTCGTGGAAAGTGAAGATGTCTCCGGAATGCCAGGTCTAGCAGATGTGGTAGACTCTGATTGCGACAGTGACGACGAGGAAGATAGCCTTAACGACGACAGAATCCCCGAGATCCTGGACGAGACCGCCGACCCCGAGGCACCATGGCCATCTAACGCTGCCAACGTGGATGAGAAGACACGCGACGGAAAACTGCGAGAACCACCAACAGAAGTTAGGGCAAAGGCGGCTCTCGAAGATCTAAAGGAGCTTCTACACCCACGTCGAAAAAAGGGGCCTGGCCACATCGACCCCGAGATAAACCCCTTTGTCCGAACACGCATGGAGGCCATGCACACAATGCTCTGCTTCTACACAAACCCACAATCAGAAGACTACTGCAAATGGGGTGCAAGCGCTTACCGGACTGCAATCTCAGTCGACAAAGGGCGGCACTGTGCACGTCTGCTCTGTGACCTGGTCCGACAGTTTATCCTCGACCGAACTATCCTTCCGGTCAATCCTTATGGAGACTGGAATGAATCAATGCTTGTCGATGAGGACTTGGCGAATGAAATCAACATTTACCTTCAGTCTCTGGGCCCGGAGATCTCGGGAGGAAAACTCATGGAGTTTATCAATGACGACGAAGCTCTACGTGCTCGTCATGGAATCGACAAGAAGATCACCTTGCGGACAGCACAGAGATACCTTAATGCGCTCAGCTACCGATTCCGAGCGCCATTGAAGGGACAATATGTTGATGGGCATGAGCGCGAGGATGTTGTTTTCTATAGAGAACAAACATTCCTCCCTCAATGGCGTCAATTGTCAGAAAGGATGTTCAACTGGGCCGAGGGTGACTTACCGGAATTTGGTCCGCATCCCTCTGGCCGACGTGTTATCGCCTGGTTCCACGATGAATCAGTCTTTTATGCCCACGATCGAAGAAAAAAAGGTTGGTATCATAAAGACGCACCGGCAAAACCTTATGCAAAGGGAGAAGGCGCTTCCCTGATGATCGCGGATTTTGTCTCCGCGGATTTTGGCTGGCTTCGCTCTCCGGATGGGAAACAATCAGCGCGCAGGATGATGAAGCCCGGAAAGAATCGAGACGGATACTTCTCAAGCGACGACATCCTGAGACAGGCAAGGGATGCCATGATGATTCTAAAGCAATATTACCCAGAGTACGACCATATTCTGATTTACGACAACGCTTCGACACATCTCAAGCGCCCAGATGACTCATTGTCTGCCCGAAAGATGCCAAAGGGACCCTCGAAGCGTGATACTACCTGGGGAGTAGAGATCAATGCGCGCGATAAAGTGACGAATGAAATAATCTACCAACGAAACGGTAAACCTGCAAAAACCAAGATTCCGATGGGAGACGCACTATTTCTCGATGGAACGCCACAGCCGCTCTATTTCCCTGAAGGACACGAACGAGCCGGAGCTTTCAAAGGGATGCAAATTATCTTGGAGGAGCGAGGTTTCACAGGTGTATCGAGTCTCCGTGCCGAGTGCAAGGGCTTCAAGTGTCCGACTAAAATGGACCCTTCCAACCCATGTTGTTGTCGTCGACTCCTATACAACCAGCCCGATTTTGCCAACGTGGAAGCTTTGTTGCAAACGGCATGTCGATTGGAAGGTGTTGCGCTGCTGTTCCTGCCAAAGTTCCACTGTGAGCTCAACTTCATTGAACAATGTTGGGGTTATGCAAAGAGAATTTACCGTCTCAATCCCGAATCATCCCGCGAAGACCATCTCGAGAGAAACACCCTGTCGGCTCTTGATGCCGTTCCCCTGAAGTCGATGCGTAAGTTTGCGAATCGATCACGGCGTTTCATGGATGCGTACGAGCGTGGCTTGAATGGGCAGCAAGCGGCTTGGGCGGCGAGGAAGTACCGCGGTCACCGTGTCCTTCCACCTGAGATCATGGAGGAGCTTGACAGAGTGGGTATGGTACAACGTGTGTTGTAGTTTTTCCCATGTGTACTGAAGAACAGAGACATCGTTGACGTTCTATGAGAAAAGAATCGTTATCATGATCATTGATCCGCGTCGGGATCAAGCTGTTGATTTGCAAGTCCTAAGGCTCTTTCAAAAGCGCGTCGATGAAGCTGAAACTTAACATATGAATAGAAAAATAGTAGATCTATAGAAACTAGGTTATTCTCCCCACTCCGGACCCCAGATAACTTCAGTATGCTCTATTCTTTCGTCCTAAACCGATTAATTTCCTTATTTATCCTCAAGGGTCACAAAAAGTAACGCCACGTGACGTTCGTCGAGTATGAAAGTCGTCTACCTTAAATGGTAAATGCATCATAAATATTTCGTCCCCCAAATCCCACCGCGCTTCATCAATGGCGTGCGCACGCAAACGCAAATTTATACATACCCTTCTACGTACAACCTCAACTTGGGTTCGGAGACCTCACTATGTGAATACTCTGGATCACTCTTCACCCGGCCTAAACGAACTGCATCCTCTACATATACAGGTAAAAGTACATGCACGCATACAAATAGGAGTCACCTTTCGATCGTGTGCTGGGGCGGATGTATTTTTTTTCTTTGGGTGGGTGATCTGCATCAGGGATATATATGGGCATCTGGCTCGGCCAGTTCGGCAGGGTATGGTTAGGCGGAGGTTGGGTTTGGGTTTGGTGGGTTTACTCAGTTCTTGACTTTATTTTATCATCCCAACGCCGACGTCCCCTCCTGCAACCGTTCAGTTCCTACTTAGTAAGAGAGAGACGCAAACGCGTGGTGCATATGTTATAAACCGACGAGGACGAGGGGTCGGACATGTCGTACGAGCGGATCTATCTACCAAAGTGATTTGTATTTTATCGCCTTTTCTCGACCGTCCAGACGCTAATTGATCAAGTTTTGCAAAACAAACAGACATTCAAAGCCGACCTCTTATGATCGAATTAAAGGCGTCGAGGTTCGTATTCTAGCCTTCCAGACCAGCGGATGCGCGACGCGACGCGACGGACCCACGAAAGGCCTGCGCGGAGACCGACCTCAGTACACATGCAATCATTGATAATTTGCACTCCCGCCGTCTGCATGTCGATATCTACAAAGATACGGATGGGAGATGAGTTATTGAACATAGGAAGGTACATATGATACCCACCCACGGGCCTACAGGACGAGAACGCGAATCGATGGATGAAAACATTTATCCTATTACCGAAACCGACGCGAGCGCTTATGATATTGAGTCGATGGCGACATTCTCCACTTCCCTTATAAGTACATATATAACCATCTCCAAATACACGGGTACGCGTGGCGCGTCGACGGCCAGGCGCGGCTAGCTGCTGTGGGTTCTCTACACGGACGCCCTCTTCTCACAGCGGCCAGAACGGGCGAAATCAACAAAATTTTCTCTTCAACACTTGCTCCCATCGTGAGTAAACAGGGCGCTTACTCGCCCAGACACGCCGGCAGCGAAGACAGCGAAGCTGGGATTCAGGAACGAGGGCACGTCTCGCGTGTGCGTGAAGATAAATGTCAACGCTCTTCGCCTCGCGGCGAGCAAGTCCCACGGAAAATACGGGTTATGCATGCGCTCACCCAACATCCCTTCTGGAGCCTTTCTCTGCATCCTACGCACGCTCACCCACGCCACTGCAATACCTTGCTCGGACTTTGAGGAGGAATTTACCTATCGTGGTAAGCTACCAAACAAGGCAAATACGCAGACAGGATAAAATTTTTGGCTTTCGGGAATCGGTAATTATGGCTCGCCTAGAATAAAGTTTTATAACTCGTGGGATTGAAGCGAGAGAAGGGTGCGAAGACTGACTGTGAATGAGAATCCACATCCTATCCCCCACTTGACCCCGCACAATGATGATGGGTGAGCGAGTACCTCCGAAAGGATCCAGAGAGCGTGGTCGTGATCATTTTTTCTACAAATTGGCAGCTTCTGCGATTTTTGTCGTTTCTATTTCTGTTTTGAAATTTTGAGAATGAGCGCTGGAGGTTTTCTACGAAGAAACGACTGATCAACAAGTTGCCAGTGAACTGTCTCAATTGAAAGTGGAGAAAGTGAGCGCTCGCGGCGCGCGGCGCGCGACGCCACACCCCACGCTTACTTGACTGGGATGGGATTGGGTAGATAGCAGATAGTTCAATGATCAACAAGCGCTTGGAGGTTACTTCCTTTGCTAAGTGCCGCGTTTCTGATCGTCTTGAATCTGTTGTTGTATGATATCATGCAAATTCTCCTGCTCCTTTCGTTCGTGGTGAATAACATTAACTACCCAGGATATATAAATACGGGGAACCCGGTCTTGGGAACCGACGAGCGCTCGTCGATTCATTGCCTGAATTCATATAGTACTTCGGCGTTTGACGGTTCAAAGCCGAACGCCAGTGGCGCCCGTAGTATGTGTGCTCGCACACCGTACCATCACACATGTGCACGCGCACACGGGCCCGCATCACCGTTACGCGCCCCCCACAAGCGCCGCAAGGGCGAGCCCACCACATACCCCGACACCCCGGAACAGAGATTGTTTCGCGACGTGTTTGAATCCAAGGAATATCCAAGGAATGATATTATACATAAGTACAACAGTATATACAGTTCCCCGTCCGGTCTCCGACACGGAGAATTATCGCGTTCCGGACCACCTCGTTCCACAGGTATTCAGTTCAAGCCAAGGACATACTCCATGTAACCTATGTTGAGTGTGAGCTAAGATTACAGTAAGTGTCATGATCTATGATCATGTTCATTTAAACCTCCATTTGATATCACTTCATCCATCATTAATCCACAATCCCTTTCTCCGTCGTGTGCCTCTGTGACGCGTAAGGTATGCTCAGTTAGTCTCGGCTTAAGGGTGTATCACTAATCACTGATATTGCGCTGTCTAAGCCGCGACGGAGGCGCCGTTGGATGATCGTGCCACTCCGAGTCGTGGCGCGGCGCTACGGCTTCATTCGGAAACCAGATCGCTTAGATTTTTACTAGTGCGCCCGGGGAAAGCATTTGAGAGGATAAATAAGTAACATAGGTCCATGTATGAAGCTTAGTACAACCTGCGTACATCGCGGAACGTTTCGCAGTATGGACATTCAATTGTGTCGTGTGCCCGGGCGATCCGTTGGCACAACCCTGGCGACGTGAACGGGACGTCCAGGAGATTCGATCCGTCTGCGCTTAACTTGTTGATTGAGATGTTAGCCAGCCGCAAATATATCTTCCAATGATAAGCAGGAAGCGTTAAGCAGCTTCAGAATGTGGCAGAGTGTATTTATGGTTTCAGGAGAGGTGTGCATGGAGGGATGATGCAGATTGTCCGGCTCGTCAAGGACGGCGAGGGTGTTTGACGTCAATATGAAGCCAGTCTGAGGGTCGGGAATGAGGAATATGGGCTTCAGAAGTGTCATCGAGCTGAATGTTATCGGCTTAAAGAGAATTCCGAGTTCGAGCATATTCTGTGTTTGATTATCAACATTAATTGAACACTGCACTTACTACTGCATACCAAACCGAAGCGCACTCAGCTAACGATCCGACCCGGACTCTCATGTCAGCCGCACAGCAGCTGTCTAGCGAGCCGGCACGGCCGCTACTTCCCACTATTCGAGCTGTCCAAACTGGCGCATACGTGCACACGCTCTGCGCCTATAAACAGGCCCATGTCAGACGCCCAATATTCTTAGCGCACTGAAAAGCTTCGAGATCAAGTGAAATTTTGTCAGGCCATTGTCAAACGCGTTGTCAATGCCACCAGGATTTTCCATCTATGAATGGACTGTCATTTTGTATCTCCACTCTTTCGACTCCAGAACGTTTTTCAGCCACGAGGCACTTGGTCGGCGGTGCCCCAGTAAGGGATGTCTTTCTTGGACGTTGCGCTATTTATAGAACACTGTGCCACCATTATCAACATGAGGTTGGGCTTGGAGTTCGAGAGCGAGCTGTGCGGCCATATAACAGCAGTATCGGTCTTCTGAATATTAAAGTAGCCAATTACTTCCATTCTGACTCTTAGGAACTGCTTTTTATCACCGCTTTGCAGTGCGTGTAGGGCGGAAGCGCAGGTCGTAGTGCGTGAGTTCGTCTGACCTCCGATGATACATATCTTCTGGGCAGTATGCTCAAGCAATAATATAGATGTCTTAAACGTCCAATCAAAAGATTATCTACCCGAGGACTTGACGCAGCCTGTGTCTAGAATCTGTGCAACAAATCGAAGCCCATCTCACAACTCGACATGACATGCATGACAGATGGATCGCAGTGGCATTCGACCTGGGGCGAACTGACATATCCTAAAACAAACGAAAATTCACCCATCTCCGATTAGAATGTAGGCCTATAATGCATGGTTCTGAAGGATGGAAATTTCCCATCTTTTGCATGCTGACGGCGTGGACAATTTGGAAGCGCCTTCTTCAGGCGGCGCGGCGCCTGCTCGGGAGCGCGGCTTGCCGATGCATCATGATTGTGATGTATGGGGTGGAATTTTCGAAGATAAAATAGAGAACTCAGGTCTTCCATCGCACATGCGCGGGAGCGAGATGTCGTAGACTATCTGTTGTTCGATTGCGTGCGTGGTAAGAAAGTCGGCCCCGCCGCGAATGCCCCCTACTAGTCGAGTATGTGCGTTGACTCTAATTCTGGAAGCTACGTCAGTATTTGTTGGACTCCACCGCTCGAAACGCTAGATTTGTCCTCGAGGGTGAAGTTGATCCGTTATCAGATAAAATGTACTCTGTATAGTTTACTCCCAACTTGAGCGTATTCAGTGAATTTAATCTGGCTCTAATATTGCACCTTACCACGTTCATCCAAGTTCATTCACGGAGAAATACTGGGGAATATATGATTGCTCACCCTTGATCATCAAGGCTTTCAGATTTTAATCTTATCAAGCATTCTGTAACAATATATTCAGAAAGTCGACATCAAGAAAAACGAGCACCAGGTATGTTGGCGTTTAATACACGCTCATGCTGATGATGGAGTTGGTCGTGTCAGAGGTATTGATGGTGATCAAGACTTGCGATGACATTCCTCTGCTTCAGTAGTATGAGCATATGGTGAAGTGGATACTCATCGCACTAACTCATGGTGATTCAGCGCTAATCAGTGAAACGCTGTGAGACGATTCACCTTTCGTAAATTCCGGACGTTAACTCTCCGATTTCCCTGTTGTGCAATTATGGCTCGTCTAACGTCGAATCTTAAATACCCAGTGATGGATCGCATATGGATGCGTAGTCGTTCTAATCTTCTTGCCACTAAAAAATAGCTCGCCTGCCTTGATAGGTGAACAACATACCTTATGGACTCTTCTGGGAGAGTGTTATCACTGCGCATTCGGGAGTGTAAGGATGCACACAGCATGATGCCATTGCCCTGACAAACGTCATCGACCAGGTTATGTGCTATAGATAAATTTGATGCAACTATCTCATCCGTTGCAGCGGTTGCGACATGTGTAGCACGATTTAGTCTGCCTGCCAGCATTAGTCTCTCTCGCTGCTAGGATATGCGACGCACGAGTATTGCACACCGCATGCACTCGCCAGTGATTAAAGCGTCGAAATCCGGATTCATGGTGATGCACACGTTAGTCCTGGACCGCCGATGGGAAACATTTGTAAAGTCGACAAATTAAAAGGTCGATAAGCTGACAGTGATATAATGAGCACACTGGCTCGCGTGCAGATGGGACCAGCTCATTTATTGGAACAGACTTGAACCCTTTCGAAACTGAGGCAATTATCATCATGGGCACATGTCTTCATCATCAAGTTGAGCGTAATGGCCAATACTACATGGTATTTTAAGCTATACTGAGGCGAGTAGCATTTCAAATCTACATGCTCCCCAATTTTTGCAACTACTGTACCATTTCGAATTGTTCAGCTGGGGGTGGGACACGGGACACGGTAGACGAAATCTTACCTTCAGCCAATGCTGAGGTGACCTGGGACACGCAAAATTTTTTGTACTTCTTCTCAGAGAATAAAGTTGAATTATTTTTGACTTTTTTACCCTCATTGCAGGCCAAAATGAACTAATTTTTACCGCTTCCTTCATGTTCACGCCGTTTTGGAGCTTGATTGGACCGAAAATAAGTTTCGGCCGGTCCCCGGGGCACATTTTGGCTTCTGAATCGTCAAGGCCTCCCGGGATTAAGGACAAATGTCCGATTTCGGCCATAATCCACTTGCCTCAGGACACGGGACGGACGAACATGGTACAGTACACTGCAGCCTTGCATATGAAAGCCAAAGGGCATGTTCAAGGAAGATAAATATCTTGCCGTGAACGGAATAGAATCAAGGCAGGTGAACTCAACTACTAAGAGGATGTCTGCAGCTGTACTTTATTTACAGAATAGTCAACCAGTACTGAATAATGTCGTTACCAGCTCCCAAATAGGGGAATGCGCCACACAATTTGGCAATTTCAAGTAAGTCCTTGCACAGAAATTACAACTACTCAAAAGCACTTAAACTATCTAAGCTGCACCCGTATCCTGGCATATAAACTTTTAGGCCCTTCAATATTCAATGTTGAATGTTTATCGTTCCTGCAATACAGCACGTCTTGCCAATCGCTGCTCAATCAACAAAGGCGGCCCGCAATACCGGAAGCTTTGTCATCTGAAACTCCGCTTGGGAGGGTTGAGTCGGACTCCAACCACCAGTGTGCTCAGATAATTCTGTCTCCGGCCAAGACCCATGGCACCAGTCCGTTCTTCCACTCGACGAGGAGGACATCCTGCTCAGGCCTCCCATGCTCCCCAAGTCCAGGATGCTGAGAGAAATGATCCCAATGCCAACAAAGAGCTTTTCCTGGACCCTATGTTGGGCACCCCTCTAGCCATATACATCGAGAAGGATGTGGACGACAAAGAACTCATCTCCCAGCTCGTCGTTGTAAGTGCTTGTCAAAGTGTTTGAAACCTACCTAGGACCGTAGAGCGGGATGGATCAGCAGTGCGGGACTGGAATAGTGCAAATTTAACCTTTCGATCTGTATGGGTGTCTGGTGTTATCAGTACGTTGACAGGCGCTTCTTTTTCAGAAACACGGAGGGACAGTATCGCCAGGTTATAGCGGTGTGCCATACATTCTCGGTGAGCACTTTTCTACGCTGCCAGAAGCCTTGTCTTTATGAGGACTTTGATGTTCGTGGAACAAATGCACTTATGCGGTGTTTGCGCTTCTAGTTGATCCTCATAAGCCGTCGGGACAAAATCTATGGAGACAATATACCGGAAAGAAAGGGAAAATCGTGCTCTCGGCGCAGTGGGTCCACGAATGTATCAAGGCAAACCAGCTTCAGACTTTCCAGAGCAACTGGGCGGGATGCAAAGTGACAGGAAACGAGACGTACGTCAACATTTTTACCTGCCCGCTGACCGATTTTTATTTTTTTTCTAACTTTACACAGCGTACATACGACTCCAAGAACAACAGAAGAACCACCCGCTCCACCCGCTCCATCCGCTCCTGCTCGACCTTTTCAGGCCATCCATCCCCATGCACTGCAGGCTCCCATGGCTCCTGTTGATGCCTTAAGCACTTATCCTTTCCAGGTCTATGCTCCCCCACCTCCTCCCATTCATAATGCACCGCAGCGAGGCATGACTGCTGCTCCGCCGCAGCCATGGCAAGTCACGATCGCTCCTTCCCAAGCTCACATCCATCCGCCACCGCCACCACCCCATCCACACATGATACATAGACCACCTGCTGGTCCTTCGCAGCCTGGGAGCTCGCAGCATTATCGCGAGGATGCATGGGAAGGGTATAGCACGCCCGAGGAGATGGCTTCTCAGCCTGCGCCTTATGAGTACAGGTATAGAGATGAACAAAATGGCTGGGTTACTGGTCCCGGCCCATATTATGAACCTTCGGTGCGTTGGTATTATGTGTGTACTTTGACCTCGCCAACTGAATAGACTTGTAGTATGACCAAAGCTATGGACATCCTTCGTACATGGAAGAACCTCATGAGCATTCCTCGGCCTCAAATTCTGTCGCAGGCCAACAGCCTCATATGCCTGTTCCCGTCCCTGGGTCATCAGTGCAATCAGGCAGCGGAGAGTTAGGTGAAAAGACTCGTGGACGAAAGCGCACGCGTGTACAGGTCAGCCTCTTTTTATTTCCTTTTTACGTTATGTGCCTACTGATCCTTGCTCTACGTGCTGCAGCCTGCACCCGCTGCACCTGCGGCGAGCTTGGTTGTTAATCGGAATCCACCTGCACGGTCACCAACACCCCCTACAAGGGTCATCAAAAGCACATATGGTGGTAATTTGTTCACAGCAGACGACGTGTTGTACCTCAAAAAATACATCGATTACTGCCAGGACCAATGTTTGGTCTTGAGGTCAGCTCCCTGTGCCATTTCTACACGTCTGTTCTTCAAGTTGACGCGTTGTACCTTAGTTTGAGAGAAATTTGTGAACGAATTGCGGTCAAGGTAAATAGTTTCGCCACCTCCTTTTCCGCATGGTATTAACCAGCGTCTATTTCCTCCGTAGGCACCCCACCACACGTGGGTATCTTTTCTTTCGAGCTTCGCGGTCGCTTTAGAAGACTAATCGCTTATCACCTTTTCCCCCTATCTCTCGTCGCGCAGGTTTTACTCGTGGAGGCGGTATTGCAATAAGCATCAGATCCGGCTGGGCGGATATGCGATGAACCATGACCGGTCGGAATCGCCCATGGGCGGCGACGACCTCGGTTTGGAAATAGAGGGCGAGGAGATGCAACAAGGCGATAGTGGACCATCGCATACGCAAACGGGCGCAGTGCCAGCGGGGCCAAGGCTCGATATGAACGCGGCGACGGCCGCTGCAGCTGCCGCCCCACATCGAAACAGGTCACCGACACCCCCACGAGCGTTATTTAGGAGTACCACAGGCAAGGGCGTCGCGTTCACACAAGAAGACGTGACCTTCCTCGTGCGGTTCATGGAGTATCGCAGATCGCAAGGCGCTCTGGATATGGTGGCATTTTGGAAGGATGTTGCGACGAAGGCAAGTGACTTGTTTCCATGTCTCGTTCGAGGGTGATATGGAAGGATGAGGTTCTAATTGCGCGATATATTTGATATTTGATTAGGCACCACACCATTCGCGGGCGTCGTGGATGAAGTTCTGGCGGCGACACAAGCACGAACTGACCCGGACAGACGGGGACGAACCACTGCCCGCGCCCCCGGACAAGAAGATGCGGTATAGCAAGGAAGACGATATCCTCCTTGCCAAGTACTTCTTCAATAAGCCGGATGGTACTTCGGACAAGATCTTCCAGGCGTTCGGCCGGTTGGTAAGTAACTGCTTTGGGTTGTTGGCGTTGCTCGCCTGCTTGCACGACGCTGATTTTTGGTGTGATGTAGCATCCGCATCACCCGTGGAAAGGATGGCAAGAACACCACCGGATACACAAGACGAAGATTGAACATCTTATGCAACGTTTAGGTGCAGGAGAAAATATCGATGTGGATGAAATGGACGAAAGCTAGTATGAGCAGGGACACCCTATCGATTTAGCTTTGCGCATATTTCTTTCTTTGGACAGAATATACCTTTAATTCTTGATTCGTCACTGATAAGGGCAAACGTTCGCGTTATTCAAAACGATAACTATTTACTTGTCCTGCATCTCAGGCGATTGCCATAAACTACAGCTTGCTCGGGACGTTCATCCAACAAAAGTGTATAGGCAAGGATGACGATATAATCCATCTGCAATCTATCTCCCGAGACCAGGGCCGCTACCGCATCTTTCTAAACCACCTATTCGAAACATGTCAGTGCCATATTGAATGACTAGCATGAAAGCCTCTTACAAACAACGTCATCTGCGAGGCTAAGTCAGCAAAGAGGATGAGATTTCAAGTACAGGAAACACTCACCTTGGGTTCTGCGATGGATCGGGAGGAAAAATATGGCGTCGTCGGTCAAGAGATGCTTGTGCAATTTTCAGCGGATGTTTGGGAAGAGATTATACTTGGTCGAAGACGTTTACATTTACATTTATTGTTGCATTCGAGGTGGAACAAAAGTACACAACAAGAGGTAGGAAAAAAGAACGAAAGAAAATACGGTAGAATGGAAAGATTACTTGGAGTCACTGGGGTCGTGAATATCGTTATGCGCTATGACAGTCAAAGGAGCACCTTCGACCTGAGCCGAAGGAATATCTATATCCATCTTTATTGCTTCGGGTTGCATCTTGTCCTCCAATTTCGTTACGACAGTCAAAGAAGCATCTTCAACCTGAGCTGAAGGAATATCTGCATGCGTCTTTTTTGCTTCGAGCAGCATCTTGTCCTGCAAATTCTCTTCGTTTTCGGGCTGGACTTCGGTGACGTCCCCCAGAGGGACCTTCTTGTCGTCTTCGCTTTTCGAATCGGCGTCTTCGTTTTGTACTTCTTTCGTGTCTTGTCCTTTTTCGAGATCGTCAAGCGATGAAGAAGGTGGCGAAGACACGGTCACGGATTTGAAAAAGTATACTGTCGTAAAATTTTGTCAGCTCAACGAAATATGAAGAAATAGAGGAAACGTCACAAATGATAGTGTAGAGGCTCCATACCCAGAAAGGTATCCACACAAATAGGACTAAAAACTGATAAACACCCCATTGCTTCTCCTGGAACCCAATTCCTGTCAACGATATCATCGCATTCCTCGCATTTTCCATTAGCACCAGTTCTGCCAACATCCCAGCGGCCAACCCTAAACTGATGAGACCGAGATAGAATTCGTCCTTCTCGTCGAAAATGTGGTAGAGCATGGCAAAAATCAATGCCGTTATGATCAAGCCAACGATAGCAGCGATGATAAATCCAAGCACAATGAAGAACTTTTTCCACTGCGCTAAGGTGCCGAATAGGTTACTGAAGTCGAGATTGATCGTAGTGCCTTCTTTTGGTGCTTTTTTTGGTATCTTGAATGGTATCTTGAACGCTAAGACGTGTAGAAGAAGCGAAGAACCACCATTATCTTCACAAACCTGTGCCAAATCGATGAGCGGCTGCCAACTTGCAGGACTTGTGCGTAGACTGCCGATCAGGCCCATGTAGAGCCCGAAGTTGAGCAAACCGTATAAAAAATAAAGAGATATCCGCCCATCGGAGATACGCTCTGTGTAAATGCCGGAGGCAACAGTCGATGATAGAAGGGACAGGAATTGTGTGGTGGTTAAATCGCGCAAAAACGTGAGCTCGTAAATTTGGGCATGTTGACGAAACCGAACGATAGAGGCTATAGAGATAAAGATGTTGAGGAGGGCGGTGGTATCGATGAATATGGAATGCAGCCGCTTGAAAACTTCCTTTACTTTCTCGTCAAATTTTTCGACACGATTGTGAAAGAGACATAATAAAGGACCGAAGACGAAGGTGAAGCTTGCTTGAAGAATAACGGATACATTGACGCCAATTCCGGGTAGAATTTGATATCCCGTTCCCGTTACCCAAGGGAGAGTGCATACTTGAGGGCACTCGGTAGCATATGCAGTGATGTTAAGATTTCCAATGTCGGCTTGAATGAAGGCATTGTTGATGGAGGAGAAAGCATCGCACGAGAAGTTCGCCATCGAACCGGACTACCAAAGGATTTCTAGACGGAAAATGGGTGAGGGCCTGAATGAGGGTCGTTCAAAATCAACTATTAATGACAGTGATATGAAAACTACTTTCCTGTGGCGATGTGTGGGGGGTCAGAATGAAAACCGTAATCAGGAGAATCTATGACATGGTCGTATATACGACGGAGAAATGTACGTATACGAGCTAAGCGTCTGCCAGTGCGATATAATAATAGGCCACATCCAACCTCATGGTAATAAAGTCATCCAATCGGACGGTTTTCAATAATCGATTGTGACTTTCATTTAACCCTACATAGAAAAATATGCACTACGTTTTCCAAGCTTGTGACAATGTTTGAAAAGAAGAAGCACCCGGATAATCAGATTGGCGCTCAGACGCCACTGCGATATAATAATAGGACACATCCAACCTTATGGTAATAAAGTCATCTAATCGGACGGTTTTAATAATAGATTGTGACTTTTACCACGCCACTGAGCGCCAATTTGATTCCCCGGGTGCTTCTTCTTTTCAAGAATTGTCACAAGCTTGGAAAACGTGGTGCATATTTTTCTATGTAGGGTTAGGTAAAAGTCACAATCGATTACTGAAAACCGTCCGATTGGGTGACCTATGTGTCCGAGGTCGGTGTTTTTTATTCTCCGATGGAGAAACCAAAACCTTCCACACCTAAATGCTACAGATGCGTCACCATATCACAAGCTCTAAGTCGTAACGTACGCTGGAGCGGACCATTAATCATCCATCTACATAAATATCTTCCTGGGCTTAAACAGTGATGAGTAAGTGCATCAACTGCGCTATACATGAAGCAGAGCGCCATCCGTTCAGACTGAGTGACCTCAAAACGTAGAAAGAAGTAACAGACCGTTCGCCCTAATAACCACTCGATTCCGTGATTTACGGATGTATTTAAAGTACTGCAAAGTTTCAATCCTTTGTTGTCCCTAAGTCAGGTTCAATACCCCCCAGCCTTTGAGCAGCGATGATAGAGTTCAGTAACTCTCGATTTAATAAGGAATAAGGAACTTAACTGGCCATCTGTACACCACCCTTGAACCTCTGTTACGACATCTTGGGTCCTCCGAAGCAGCCGTATACGCCGAAATCCCGGCTTTTCTTAATACAAGCTTCACCCCTACTTCATGAACAGCCGCGGTAGCCAACCCCATATCTTTGTCACGAGCTGCACCTTTACAACACATCAGGATGCAAAACGATAAATTCATACACAAAACATGCGTACCCCTAATACCCCTTCATCCCCCTTACTCTCAGGAGACACCCTTGGCACATAATTTACCGTATCATTCACCCAACTCCCCTTAAGATTTGATACTAAAATATCGCTGCAGCACGCGTGGGTCCACGCCCAACCGCGTGCCCAAATTCATTGCCTCGCTCGTCACCAGCGCGATCATCCCACTTAGATAGTTGTTGCTGAGTTTCACGGCGAGCCCGAGCAAGGGCCCTCCAAGGGCGTAGACGTTCGTGCCCATGGTGCGCAGGATGCGCGTGAGGAGGGGAGGGAGGGCGAGTCCGGGCCGCAGCCCAGCATGATGGTGAGTGTAAGTACATGTGCCTTTGGATGTGTCGGCGGTACTGCCTGAGACAGGCGCGTCGAAGAATTTCAGCGGTGGGTTGGAGAGGGTGGGTGACGAGGCGTGTGTGGAGAGGATTGAGGAGTTGATAGAGAGCTCGAGCCTGGAGGTTGCGATGTTGTCGATTGTTGAGCTAATGTGTTCGTTTTAGCATTTGTACGGAGTCTGAAATACAACTCGGACGTGGGCGCCCAAAAATCGTCGCATCTATGTGAGTACTACATCGTTCTGCCTGCATGTATCAATGACACTCACCTTCAGGTGCTATCGTAATCACGCATTCCTATAGTCGAAGTCAGCAAACAACTCCAACCGAGCGAACGCTAACACGTACATCCCGTTCATCTACCTCCCTCGCATTCTTCTCGATCACCAGATTCTCTTAAATTCCACTACTGCTCGTCTCCTTCATAAACCTTTCCAACGCGCCGCCATAATGTACAGCAGTCTCCGGTGGGACCTTCGCGCGAAGTTGCAGAGCCATAGGAAAGCCCATCGCACCTAAGTCTATCCAGCCAAACGTCTTTCGGAAGTCGGGCTGGCTTTCAACGACCTCTTCTGTGGACACAGTCGAGTTTCTTTGTGCGCTTCAGTTTACATGTTCTTGCTAAAAAATAAATAAAAATCAATCAATAAAGAATACAACGAACTTGTGTTAAAATAGACGCCGATTTGATAATTGACATGAACAATAATACTACTCTGTCATCACTTACTTTTTCGACGGCATAGCATCTTAAATGCACACTGATTCCATTTACAATGGAGGGATCTTTAAATCAACATGCCCCGGCACAGAACGGTGTTAATCGCTTGATATTTGATATCTGGGAAGTTTTCTTGCATTTTGGGTGCTACGATTGCGCCGAATCAAAGCTGATCATGGCGGCAAAAATGCGCCCTGAAATTGCATACAGTACAAAAAAAGAATATTATTCTCATTGGGTCGTAATATCGATTTTCATTCCCCAAGCAAGTCCCCCACTGACTAATGAACAACATCTCGACTCAACCAGGGGGGTTATGTCCGGGACATTTTGTGACAACACCTATTCGAAATCAAATCAGGGTTTCAAAAGTTGGTACTAGTGGGGATTGTCTCACAAAGAACGTCGACATCGTCTGTATAGATTTTTCAGCAAGGACAGCAAGCCAGCCTATGTTCAGGCTCACCTTTCGGAATGGGGACCGCCGATGTCACCCCTGCAAGGAGCAAGGCAGCGATTGCTGCTTCAAGGGAGATTATTGGCAACTTCATTTGCTTGATGGATTGCAGATAGGTTGATAACGAAGTCGAACTGCAGCCTGCTTAGAGGGAATAACTCTGGCATACTTCATATACCAATTTCTGGGACCTATTCTAAGCTAAATCAGAAGACGCTCCATAATCATGCTGCGCAGGTGTCGTGCGGTGGGAGATAGTCTTGTTCTATGAGGGGATATTTGTGCCCAATTCCATTTGTATGACCTTTCGCACTATGTAACCCCTTCGCGATATGGACTCGTACGCATGATACCTTGTATTTTTGGAAAGAGTTTAATTATGACCAGACGATGGGAAACATTTGAAGAAGAATAATGTGTTATCTAACATACATCGCTTCGGGAATCGGGAACGGTACTGTTTTTCTGCTCTTGAAGTTCTGTTCAACAGAGCGAAGTCAGCATACAATTGTATGTTCAATAGTTGTTTTGAATAATGGAAGGGTGATATTCCTAGTCGTTGCGGGTACACTAAAATATGAAAGCGCCCTCGGGTTCGAAGGCAAAGTACCCTCAGATCAGTATCAATAGACCTATACATAATCATACATAGTTATGGTGGCGCAAATATAGGAGTTGATCACCTCTCTCATATGCCCTTCACGGCGAATTTCGCTTTCTGGGCAATGTGCTCTGGAGTCAGCGCCCAAAGGGAATCGATCAGCGCTGGCAAAAATGTGCCAGGACCTTTTACACTACCACTCTCCACAGCAAGTTCTGCCGCGACAGTGAGGACGAGGACACTGCAAAAGATTGTCCATTATCAAGATAACAACACGTGTTTTCGGAGGGAAAGGCATACCCTGTAATCGCTGCGGCGAACATATCCCCCAAGATCAGTCGGCTTTCCACGTCCGTCAAATCCTTCCTGGCCATGAGCGCCGCCGTTGCGCAGAAGCTGGCAATAAGACTGCCGAGGATACAACCAGAACCCGTTATGCGACCGAGTTCTTCGGGGCCGTTTTGGAGAATGGCGACGCGTTGGCCGTCAGAGATGTAGTCGGTCGGGCCAGTGAGGACGATTACGCATCCTGCGATGACGATCTGGGTTATTTCGAGGACTTAATTGAGGGGGATAGTTTCTTACGCTCTCGTATTGCAAGATTCTTCACGAATGTTTCTGGATCTTTAAATCCGGGACCCACACTATCGACTCCTTTCGATTCAACCTGGGGCTTCTGTTGAACATCTTGACAAGATAGGGCGCCGTTAAAGGGTCACACCTCTGTCGTTCCCGCTAATGCAGCAAGCTCTCCGGCATTACCTTTGATGACGCTCACTTGAAATGTATCAAGAAGGTCTGTACCGATATGAGCACAATCAATAATTTAACTCGAGGATGCAGCACTTACTCCGGACGTGTTCCTTTCTATAGACACTAGCACCCACTCCAACAGGATCGAAAACGACAGGTTTGCGGAATGCATTGGCGAAAGCACCTAATCGACCTCCTTAGGTCCACCAACTCAAACGCAAGAAAGCATATTGCATACCAGCAAGAAGCATTGCTTCAGCAGTGTGTGCATGTAGACTGCCGATATTAATCAAAAGAGCACCTGCGATGCGTGTCATGTCTTGCATTTCCTTGGGTTCAGTCGCCATGATGGGGCTCGCTCCCACTGCCAGGGTGACGTTGGCGGATTGGGTAGTGACCACTATATTTGTGATCTATGAAAAGAAGTATGAATAAGCTTCCAGAAATTTATGAAGAACTTGAGACACACTTGGTGTATTAAAGGGCTTGCTGTCCTTGTTTCAGTCATTAGTTCCGAAGCAATAGTCATGACGGAGTCCGCGGTGAGTGAGGCTGGCTGGTCAACACCGAAGGGATGGATGTCATAGTACTGCCGGTATTCAGAATAGATTTTTTGTAGTCTCTTGGCAGCGAGTCGTGGCACTGGAGAAGCGACAATGTCGGATACAATGGCGACACCATCCAGGGCCTTATCTGACATGGACATCGTGCCGTGCAATGTTCGAAGGAGGTTCATAGATTTGATGCCACCTTTACGCAATGGCGAACACTGGTTACACTGCGAATAGAGCGGAAAAGAGTAAACGCACCAATTGCAACAACCTTGACATTCGTCCCAACTAATTCTTCAAGCATAGCGCCAACGCCTCTCACACCGATAATAGGTTCAGTCAATTTCTTCGTCTGCGTTCCCCATACAGCACCAATGCCGATATAATCCACGCCTGATCGCACTGCTTCCTTTACGTGGGCGATCGTGTTACAGCTGACACCTACGATAGAGCCTGGGGGAAGGAGCTTCCGCACGAGCTCGACCGGCATGTCTTTTTGTCCGACGTGAACACCGTCTGCACCGATTGCGAGAGCCACATCGACGCGGTCGTTGATGAGGAGTGGGACATTATATTTGTCGCAGATAATTTTAGAGAGTCTTGCAAGCTCAATGAACTACAAGGATGTTAGCATCGAAACATTGACAGAGGGTAGCGCGTTGCACGACTCACCTCGTTCGTGTCCAATTCCTTCTCCCTGATTTGCACAATAGTCACCCCACCTTGGATAGACTGTGAGACTGGTCAAGATCGAGCTCGTGCACGGATAGAAAGTTAATAGTACCTCTTCCAAAGAGTCTAGATATTCCTGAATATCTGTTATCAGGTATGAGAAAGGCGCGTCTAATCGTGATTGCCATGTACTTTGTTTGGAGGGAGAAGGTTCCGTCCTGTAACGAGATACACGGAGTAGTCGACAGTCTTCATATTTTCCAATGATAAAAACACAACCAAGGAGAATAAAGGAGAGGAACTCGCGAAGTGCGTCGAAAGGAAACGTCAATGCTGAGGTCCAGCGGAGTCATCTCCAACGATTTGCACTCACGTGCGATCGGAGGAGATCAGTGATCGGAAAGTGATCTCACGGATCAAAACATAATGAGCGAAGATATCCCACAGAATATACAGAACAAAACATCGATAGGCATCAGGATAAACACCTACAGAAAAAGATACAACAGTACATAATAGATCATCAGTACTTACAGCAAAGTAAGGATAAAACGAAAGTAGAGGTTAAGCATGCGAGGAGTGGTGGATATATTAGAGGCGGCCACATGCGTTGATCAGTGATCAGTGAAGTTCATGCAAAAGGGATGGGGAGAGTGACCGCCGATTTTATTTTATGAAGAAATTCATGCCTGGGGTGCGGCAGCGGGTGCTGCTGCAGGTGGGGGTCCTGGTTATGGAGATTATCAGCAAGGATTAGTGGTGCAAAGTATGAAAACAACTGACCACCCCGTCCGCGGCCGCGGCCGCCCCTGCGCTCACCATCACCGCGCCATTCGCCGCCACCACGGCCTGAAATATCAAGTCAGCACTATCGTTAACATCATTTCAACGCGTACTAAATCCTTACCGCCGCGCTCGCCGTTACCTCTGGAACCCCGGAACGAGCCGCGCTCACCTCCTGCGCCACCTCCACGACCGCGCTCACCACGTTCTCCACGCTCGTGGCGCTCACCACGGAATCCACCGCGCTCACCACCCCTGCCACCGCGGAACGAACCACGGTCGCCGCCACGGTATCCACCACGGGGCCCACCGCGCTCGCCGCCACGGAAACCACCGCGTCCACCGCGACCACGTCCGCCACGCGCCTGCGTGAAACCGTCGTTCTCAGAAGCAGCCTCCGTAGAGGGCTGCTCAGCGGCATGACCGTTCACTTCTGGCGCGGCGGCAGCCTCCACGTGCGCGTGCTCATGGCCCTCAGCGGGTGTAGCGGAGCCGGAGGTGCCAAATTCGGCGTGGAGCCCGGCGATTGAGGGCAGACCACCTTCCTCATCTGCAGCCCAGTCGATGGGCGCCTATAAAAACGGAATTAGAATTTGGTGTTTTGAGGAAATGGGTGCATTTCTTTACCTCAGCTGGAGCAGGAGCAGCCTCCTCTGCAACATGACCATTCACGATGGGTTCTTCGTGTCCGGCTGCGTCCGACTTCTCAACCCAAACACCACCCTCCTCGAAGGAAGGTGTCTCGATTTCGCTATCTTGGATGAAGCGGAAGCTGCCTGACACGGTGGCCGTAGGAATTTCAGCGGTGGGCACTTCTGCCTCCACGTGGACAATGGATTCTTCGAGGGCGACGGGTTCCTCGATAGGCTCTGGAGTGGGAGCACGAGGAGGGTTGAAAGCCAGGTCAACAATTTCCAGTAACCGTGATGCTATGACTTGATGAGTCCCAATGTCATATAATCAGAAATATAACCATCTTACATGAAATTCCGTGAAGGTCCTGTCCGAAGAACAGATCGTTGATCGCAGCTTGTTTGCTCGCGCTATCTTCTCCCGTAAGAGCGTCGGCGATGGAAAATAGAGCAGCAACCTCAGAAGCCTCTGTAAGGCCAGAGATATCAAGAGCACCAGAAGCCAATAATGAACGGAGGCGAAGAAGATCGAGGATTGCATTTGTTTTTGTCACAAGAGCAGCCTAGATGGAGAATTGGGTAACTCGGGGCTTTCGGGATTAACATAGGTTAACGTACCTGGGCTGCAGAGACTGCACCGTTGATTCGAGTCTTTTCAGCCTTTTCAGCCTCCAGGCGCTTAATTGCCAGCTCCTGAACCAACTCCGCTTCGTGGACCTAAAAACGTTCAACTTCGAAAATAAAGTAGAAATAACGTTGAATACATACCTCAATAGCTTTCTTGACTTCACCAAGTTCCTTCTGAACTGCTTCTAGTGTTGGCAGTGTCTTAATTGTTCGTTTTTGGTCGTCATTGAGCTTCTCGGGATCAGTAGCAGCATACACTGTAATACGCCCCTACAATGCGAAAATTAGTATAGAAGAACTCTCTGAAGCTTGTCCATACTTACAATTTTCTTGGTCGTCACCTTCAACCGCTTGTGCACAAGATCAACGATGGGACTAGGCTTCAACAACACATCTTCCTCGGGGATGGGAATCCCCTGCGACTCGGATTGCGCAATAGGTTCTGGAGCTGGGGTAGTCTCCTTCACCTCCGTAGCTTCTGGGGTTGCCTCGGTGCGGGCAGCAGAGTCAGCCTCGGCGCCAGCAGGCGTGTCTTCGTGCTCAGATTTTCCCTTCGCCCTTCTCTTCTTCTTCGCGCTTTTCGACAGAGGGGCCGGGGGAGGGGCTCCTGGAACGATGCGCTGGACGACGGATTCAGGCATTTTGGGTGTCTTTGAACTGTTTTGGGGGTGATGAGGTGGTGGTTGAGAGCAAAAAAAGCGACGCGTTATTTCTCACGCGCCCGCCTCTGTTAACCACGATGTCCTCCGGTCTTCCCGACGTCGAGCCAAGGGCTTGAGCCGCACATACGCTGGGATGGCGCTGTTGGTGCTCACAATTGGACTGGACATGCTAATGTCGTCATCATGGGGTAGCGCCGACCATAGCGCTCGACCTTGATGAAGCGAATTCAATAGGCTCCAATATCCGAAACTTCGTTCAGGGTAAAAAAAACACGCATCTTTTGACCTGAGATTGTTTATATTGTTTATGTATATGTAGCTAACCGATTATCGTTTTTGAAGTAGGCGTCTATCAGATTTTTGGCAGACTGCAGAAATGCTGGGTCAGCCTCCAATGAATACCAATGCAGACTTGGCGAATTCGCTGGTTCTCTTTCAACCTCGACGATTTCTCTGTCTTGGATGGATATGGACGACTTCAGCACCAACAGGCACGCAGAAAATCTTGTCAAGTTCGACTTTGTGCCACCCTCGCCTTCCCGTCATCCGGATCTCTGGTTCAGTGATGGCAACATCGCACTCGTCGCTGGCATGTTCTACTTCAACGTTCACAAGGGCTTAATCTCCCGGAATTCTGCTCCTTTGGCAGATGCTGTCAAGTCTCTCGAGGCTGAAGACAAACATGCACGCTTGATAGAGGGAAATCCCGTTCTGGAACTTGACGACAGTCCTAAAGACCTTTATCGTTTTTTGCTGGCTTTGTATGACGGGGTGTAAGTCGGACTAGTTTGCGGTTTTCTCTGCTAGCTGACGCATCTTGTCTTAGCTCTGGCATAAAACACGATGCTCAGGACTTCGATAATGTCGCTTCGCTGCTCAGGCTGACGACTAAATATTGCGTTGAACATATCCGAAAGGATATCATTCGCGGAATGTCTGCTATATGGCCGAAAACCCTTTCTGCTTGGGAGTTTAGAGAGGCTGACGCGACTGACCCAACCGGAGTCTACAAACCTCGCGCAATATACCCACATCCAATGTTAGTCCTTTCACCTGTCTTGGCCAATTCGTTGACGCGTAGCTTCATAATAGTCTTGTCATTAATTTGGCTCGAGAGACTGCCACCGCAGATCTCCTCCCATCGGCATTCTACGACCTCTCCCGCTGCGCCGCCAGCGAGATCGCCACGGGTTACCTTACTCCAGGTGTTACCGACCGCTCCGAGATGCACATCCTCTCAGACGATGATCTCCTGAACACCCTTCGCGGGCGCGAACACGCCTCACGCTTTCTCTCTACCTTTGTCGTTAATGAACTCGAGGGGCGCGACGTATCTGCTGGTTGCGTATACCGCAACGACCCTGACCCTTTCCGCAAGCGCCTCTGCCAGGCGACGTTCGAGGCAACGACGTTCGAGATTCTCCGCGACGTGAATGGGGTCGTCTTCCATCGCAGTTCCGACCCATTATTTGCGATTATGGACGCGGATCTGATGCAGACGAGGAGTGATTCGGCGAATGGGAGATTGAGCTTGTTGCATAGGGCGTGCGAGCCATGTAGGGTTGAGTTTACAGCGTCGGTGGATGCAGCGAGGGAGGAGATGTGGCATAAATTACCAGGTTGGTTCGGGATTACGGGATTGACTTCATGGCCATAGTCTGTCGTTATATTTTATATTTTGGACGTCCTATGTCATTTCTGTTAGAAGATGTGGAAGAGAGTTCGGTTATTTGCCTGCTTGCACGAACGGTTAATCTTATCTGATAAATATAGTGCGGCACCAAGGGCTCGGCTATGAGCACTCTTCCTATCACCACCACCATCTCGAAGCCAGTTTGAGTTCTTCTCGTATTTCTCCAAGGATACACAACACATTTCGGATACCATGTCCTTAAATTTCTTGACGCAACCTCAAATTGACAAGGTCAGCACAGACCGTAGAACTGCGGTTCCGACGACACTTACATATCAACTCACTGGCGCAGTTTCACGCCGATGGGTACGAAACTACAGAGCTATGGTACTTTCTCTGGTGGAGCTTTGACCATTATGTCTCAAAGATATCTCGTTATTCCCAACTTTCTGTCATCCGAAGAAACGGAAGCACTCTTGAAGCGTTCCAGGGAACTCCTGGACGAGTTCGACATTGAAACCCACCCAAAGGTAAGCCTATACATGACGAAATTGCTTTACTCGCTCTTGTTTACCTTCAAACTTCCTGCCAGACGAAATTCACTACGAGCGATAAAGATCATGTTGGGGACGACTACTTCCTTACTTCAGGAGATAAGATGTTCGTGCTGTACTTCACCAATCAACCTACTATCGCTGACCATAGTGGCCCTCCCTCAGTCGATACTTCTTGGAAGAAGACGCTGTAGACTCGCAGGGGAAGCTCACGAGGGAGAAACAGAAGTCTGTGAATAAGATTGGGCATGGTGAGTTATGAACCCAGGCTTCCTACTCATAATGCTTCGCTCTGATCATTATCATGTAGCTTTACATGAACTAGATCCCGTCTTCCACAAGGTCACCCTCGAAAATGAACGCCTCAGAGCGCTGGTTAAAGATCTAAAGTTCCATAAGGACCCGGTGGGTATGCAGTATTATGCACCTCTTGCTTGCTGAGTCCGAAGTACTGAGAAGTTTTCTTATCGATAGCCTTGCAGTCCATGGTTATTACGAAGCAGACACACATAGGAGGAGAAGGTATGTATTGTCTTCGTTCATAATCATATGTTTTTGCATTTCCTGACAAGGTTTGGCAGTCCCCGAGCACAATGACTCGTGTGTCATCTCCCAATCCAAAGCATTTCGTTTCTGTACTGAATTTTTGTAATCATCCTGCAGAACTTTTCTCGTAAGCTCCCCTCAAATACTCAGCACCTAAATAGATCCATCTAACAATTTTTGTTTTCTCAGTATACCGATCCTCCTTCTGCTTTGGGCTTCTGGATAGCATTGGAGCGCTGCACGGCCACCAACGGCGCTCTGTCCTTCTTGCCAGGGTCTCACCTCACATACCCAGTCACGAAGCGCTTCGTGCGACTCGGAGAGAACAAGGGGACAGGCTTCGAACATCTCGTTCCTGCCTCTGTTGAGGAGGAACTCTCTCAGAGGCCGAAGGGCGAATATATTTTGGAGACTTGCAACCCAGGTCAGCCTTACATCATTTCCAATTTTCATTCTTTAGGTGCTGAGGTCAATCAACGTGTGCTAGGCGATCTGGTTCTTATACATGGCTCCGTATTGCACAAGTCGGAGCGCAATACGAGCCCCAACACGCGATTTGCATACACCTTCCATATGATTGAGTCGCCCCCTTTTGCCAAATATGATGAGAAGAATTGGCTTCAGCCTACGAAGGAGATGCCTTTCTCTCGTATTTTACCTCGGGAGGAGGTTGCTGTCAACTGAGCTCGAGCAAGACTGTTTTCAGACAGAATTCACAATATATTGTTCATCTCTGGAATTGCGACTGTACCACTATCACTTTGAATGTATTCTCAACTTTTATCTAACCAGGTCTTTCAATGTATCAAATCCACTTCCACTTAGAAGATGGCCATGGCACTGCCGGTCGAACGAATGTTAGGCAGCGAAAATTTCTTAGTGAAGGTTGACTCACTTCGGAGGGCTTGCGATGCCGTTGACAATGTTTAATGGGCTTGAGGTGACAAAGAACGAATATCGACCCAATTCCTTGCATATTTTACTCAAGTCCTCAAGGTCAAATAATTCGCCCATGGGCGTCTGAAGGCTCCACTCTGTTCGAATCACCTTGCTGTAAAGCAATGGTCCCCCACGTTGGAAATTCACAAATAAGGAAAATAGTTTTGATACGTTGTCTCTGTTTGCCATTACCTCCATCAAAAGCTCGCACAAATAACTGGCGATTCAGAAAAGTTGGTTATCCAAGTTTCGAAAGTTTTGATACGTTGTACTTGTTTGTTTCACTGCTCAAAATACTGCCTGCACAAATAAAAGACCATCCTTCATGCGCACATTACAGACCGAGTGCAGCGGCCCATGGCCGCCAACGAGGTCTGGGATAAAATTGAAATCGTATAGATAAAAGCTTGATAGAAGTAAGCAATTTGTACTTTCCAACGTCAACATTCATATGTTTAAGTACTGTGTGAACAT